>ML530147.1:0-10245 GCA_005239535.1 Nicotiana rustica | reverse complement strand
TTGTTGTTCCAATTTCCTTGACTCGCGCCGCCTTGATCATTTCGCCAATTTTGTTGGCCTTGCCTTTGCTGGTTTGGCCTCCATTGGTTTTGTTGGCGGAAGACACCTTGAGAATTGTGAACATAATTGGCTTCTTCAAACTCTTGACTCCCCATTGATTGCACATCTTCCACAACATTTACCTTTTTTTTTTGACTCTCCATGAACATTTTTGTCAACATATCGATGTTAGTGGAAAGACCGGCAATCAATTGGTCTCTCTCGTGATTGTCTTTGATCATTTTGGTAAGAAAGAGAGTACCATAGGAAATTCCATACTAGTATCTTCTGAATGCCATGCTTGATTATGCTTTTCCATCTTGTCTAGAATTTGAGTAATCCTAGGGAAGGACTTGTCCATGAAGGACCCATCTGCGGAATTTTTAGCAATGGACTGGGATAGTTGGTCCAAAACCATATAGAATTTCTCCATTAAAATATGGTCTGGGAACCCATGATTTGGTGACCTAACTAGGTATAGCTTGAACCGGTCCCATGCCTCGTGTAAGTGCTCCCAAGGCAGTTGCTTGAAGAAAAATATTTTATCTCTGAGCTCTGACTTTTTGTTTTGTGGGAACCATTTTTCTAAGAAGGCACGGAAAAGCTCGAGCCATGATGTGATAGAGTTAGGAGGTAAGTTTTGAAGCCATTTTTTCGCTTCTCCCGCCAACGAGTATTTGAATACCATCAACCTCAATGCATCATCCGTCATGTTGTTTTGTTTGTTCATGGCGCATACACCCAAGAAGTTCCTTAGGTGTTGCGTTGGATCATCATCCATTGAGTTATGGAGCAATACTTCCGCCTTTAGCATTAGAATCAATCCATGATCTACATTGAATGTAGAGGCACCAACCACCGGAGGGAGGATAGCATTGGATTCGTCAATATATTCTTCGATGTCGGCAAAAGGGTTTTCCTCTTCATCATAATGAACATCGGCAATTTTCACCTAGTACACCAAACAAAACGAGCAACGTGTGATGGAATAGATAAAGATATAAAGTAAAGTACACACTATCTAGTAATTTCAAAACCGTATTCCCCGGCAACGGCGCCAAAATTTGATACTCTCAAATTACACCTTAAATTAGTGTAAAGCGATCGATGTCAAATATAGTGACCCAACAAGGTTGGGTTCGAATCCCACAGGGAATAGGCGTGAAAAGTTTACTTGGGTAGTGTGAATCTTAACTCAAATCGTATTTCTATTCCCTTAGCGTAACCAAAATATTGTAATTGATTGTGTGATAATTTAGTGAAATAGTAACAAGTATGATTAACTGGAGTTGTAATTAATTTGATTAACTAAACCAAGGTTGTGTCCCCTTCAATGAAGTGTAATGCCAATCGGTGTTAATATGATATATTTCTAATTGAAGGTCGTTTAGATATGCAAATGATTTCTAGATGACTACCCAATACTTTCCAATAGTTGGGTAGTATTTCCTCTTTATGATTTTTCCAAATATAAAAGAGTTTCAATGAAGAGTTATCAATTTATGCCAAATAAAACCTACTTATTCCTAAGCGATTCTATTAAACAAGGTTTAACACCTTGAGTCATTGATATTTACTCCTACCAATCCTAACCCACTTTTCCAAGTAAAGAAAGAATTTAATGGCACTTGTTAATGTTTGCAACCACCAACAATAAATGAAGAATGAGAAGTAAATATATATCAACCAACCATTATATATATTCAATGTTAAACACCCATTAACATAACGCCCATTTAGGGTCCACAACCTTAGTATTTAAAGCTAGCTACTCATACTTAAATACAAAAAGTTGAGAATAATAAATGTCATCAAAACTTACAAAATGCAAGAATCTTCACTTCTAAAGCTTCCAAAAGAGAGGAATATTCAAAGTGCGTATTGTAGCTCAAAACCCAGACAAGAATGACTCACAAAATCCCAATAAATCTATTTATAGTGGGCTAAAACTCGGGGTAAAAAACGGACAAAAATGCCCTTCCAGGTCAACTATGCGACCGCATTCCTGTCGCATAACAAAAATGCGATTTGCATTCTTCATGAAGTCATCGCAGACTTGAACCCTAGTTCCCAGGTGCTCGTCTCATTCACGTTCTGTGGTCCGCATTGGTTATATGTGACCACATAATAGCATCACATTTTTGAACTCAGCTTTTGGCACCGGAAGGTTGCGGTCCATTATGCGGCTCGCAAACCTGTTATGTGATCGCATAATGGACCGCATTTTTACACTTGAAAATTGCCAAACAAACTGTTGGACTATGTGATCCACCTGGGCATTATGCGGTCCGCATAGTTGATATGCGGTCTGCATTATTGATTACGCGATCATATTTTGTCCCTCTCTTGTCCATTTTCAGATTTTTGATTTCGTTTACATGTTCTTGAGTCAAACCTTATACACTACAAAACATTAAAATTACATAAGTATAAAAGACAACTGCTTTCCAAACAAGCCAAAATCCAAGCAATTTGGTATTAAATGTGCCAGAATTCTCCGGCACATCAGAGCCCCTCCAGAGTTTGTAACACACCCCCAGTGAGTGCAGATGATATTTGAGGGATGGATCTTCCTTGGACATGGATCTTGTCTGAAGTGTTCATATTTGGTGATGGATCTTCTCCATGAGGCTGGATTGGCCCGTTTCCTTGGTACTGAGCGACTGATGTTAGTGATGTGTATATGTATTCTGGGATGGATCTTCCCTGGGTTGTTGAGCAGTATACAGTAGAGTGATTGTGAGGTTGATATTCTTAACTGGAGATGGGTCTTCTCCATAAGGCTGGATTGGCCTTCCTCAGTACTGAGAGATTTATGTCAGATACAAGCATTTGAGAGTGGTAGCACATTGTACAGTTCTTACAGTCGATACATTGGCACGTAAGGGAAGTCGAGTTATATATGTTAAACTGTTCCAAGCTGCATTTATCTTATTCCTTGAACTGTCTATTTAACTGTAAGCATGCATACATTATTATTTTTAATGATCCTGTTATAATGATGGAGGTGAAGTTTGCCACTACCTCTCAGCCCATAGTTTGGGCTTGTTACTTACTGAGTTGGTGTACTCACGTTGCCCCCTGCACCTTATGTGCAGATTCAGGTGTCCCATGTCATGGTATTGTCGGTGGATCATTTGCTGCGGATCATCTCTTGGAGAGTGAGAGGTAGCTGCCTGGCGATCGCAGTCCCGTTTTTCTCATTCCCTATCTTCCTTTAGCAGTTAGACTATTTCTAGACAATGTGGTCATGATGAATTTTGAAACAAGTGTAGTATGGCTCATGACTTAGTGACACCCGTTGTTGGGAATTATCTATTTCGTATTTTGGCTTGTATTTATCTTTTGTTCAAAGTTTCAGTAAGAAAGATTTGTTTCTATTATTTTTAAATGAGAAAATAAATTGGTTAAGAGTGTGTAGGCTTGCCTAGTTCCATGATAGGCGCCATCACGACCGGTCGGTTTTGGAGTCGTGACAAGTTGGTATCAGAGCCTAGGTTACATTGGTCTCACGAGTCATGAGCAGGTTTAGTAGAGTCTTGCGGATCGGTACGGAGACGTCTGTACTTATCTTCGAAAGTTGCAGAACCCTTAGGAAAAATCTCACATTCTTGAATTCTTTTCGTGCGAATTCATTTATTCAGCCAAAAGCGCAACTCCTTGAATTCCTTTCATGTATTTGAATGTGCACGTGAGCGCTCGATATCAATCGTGCGCGACGACTTGTGATTTCCATGGGTGAGGTGCGAGATGTGATTTTAGCATGTTGATATTGGGCCAGTCTGAAGGACATGAGGCCGGATTTTTTATGTGGCTTGAGTGCTGATATTTCAATTGTGTGAGCATGTGCATTTGGGACTTATATGTCCGTTTGTGTCCTTATTGGTGGGATTTTGTGACTAGATGACTATGTGGTGANGATTTCGATTGTGTGAGCACGTGCATTTGGGACTTATATGTCCGTTTGTGTCCTTATTGGTGGGATTTTGTGACTAGATGACTATGTGGTGAGTGTGATTTGATGGTGAGATGTGTTCAGATTGTTTGATTATGACAAAAAGAATTGGCTGGAGATGTAGCAAGAACTCTTGAGTGTTTGACTTCTGTCTTGAGTTGGCATATGGCCTCGAGTTGTGAGTGTATTGAAGGACCTCTCATTTAGTTTAGTTGTGGAGTGATGTGGATCTTTATGTTGTGTTATGAGTTCCTGGTGAGGTCTTTTGGGCTGACTAATGCCCCAGTAACGTTCTTGTATTTGATTAATAGTGTATTCCAACCGTATTTGGACTCCTACATTATTATACTCATTGATGGAATCATGGCGTACTCACGTAGCCAAGAGGAGCATACTCAACATTTGAGGAGGGTATTATAGAGATTGAGGGAGGAGAAGATTTATGCAAAGTTCTCTGAGTGTGAATTTTAGCTCAGTTCAGTAGCATTGTTGGGGCACGTGGTGTCCACTGAGGGTATCCAGGTGGTCAGACGAGTGTGGAGGGGGCTTTCAGAAGCTCAAGATTTCTTTAACCACAGCTCCAGTGTTAGTTCCGCCATCAGCTTCCGGTTCTTATATCGCGTGTTGTGGTGCCTCGAGGGTAGGCATTGGTTGTGTTTAAATGCAGGACGGTAAAGTGATTGCGTAATAGCTATGATTTTAGGAAAGGTATAGAGAGTTATCAGTTTGAGGCTAAGCAGGCAGGGTTATCTTCCGCGGGACGTCCTAAGGTTGTGTGATCCTTATGTGGTTTTGTAACAAGTCCTTTTTTATCAGTAAATGATATATGTTGCAATCTAAGTTTAGATCGCTTGTGGAAGTTGGCATGGCTATTTCAATGGTGAATGCAAGATTCGCAGATTATTTGAGATTTTAAATGGTTTGTAATATATGAGCTTATGAAGGAAGTAATCGCATCTCACTGTGGTATTGCGGCGGTGATAGTGTATGGGCATTATGAGTTATTGTTTGTCGTTATCTATGACTTTGAGAGAAGTGGGGGGATTCTTCTAGTGATAAGTTAGTTGCACGATTATGTGGTGTGGTGGTTTCAGTTCGAGGTATAGTGGTGAATTTGTTATAACCTGCAGAGGTGGAGTTTGAGAATGACTCGAGTAATGTAAATTTTTGGATCTAGGTTGTAATATACTCTATTGGTAATTGGGTTTTATTGGATGTTTGAATTGTATTTGTAAAGGGTGTAGTGCGTGCGGAGTAGGAATTTTTCTGGTTGCTTAGGGGTGTGGGTTACTCTCTTGGGTGATGGTGTGTTAATGGGGTATAGGCCGTTCGACCTATTTGATCAGTTTAATTGAGAATTGCATAGAGTGGGTGACTCTCGAGAGTGGTTCTGATGGATTCGGGGTTTATATGTAATTGGGAATCTTCAAGATGTGTATTTGGCTGGAAACTGAGATTTTCATTGGAAGACGTCAAGAATTGTGATATTTCTATATCATTGTTGATTCTACATTCTAGTATCATGAAAAGGGAAGAATAGCTTAAATTCATCAAAAGTCCCTTTTGAGTCAGTATTTGAGATGTGGTACTTTGGGGTACTTAAGAGATATTCAACGGTTTATGAGCCTTAGGGTGATGTGGTTCTGTGCTAGGGTCTCGCGTGGTGATTTTTGGTTGAGGATTTTGGTAATATGGCAAGGAGAAGAATCAATTAGAAGGTAACTCGGAAGGAACTCGGAGAGATAGGACAGCTTGGTAGTAGATTTGATCGGCATGGTAATGAGTAATATTGATTCTTTGGGTGCTTATTATGTGGTAAGGTTCTATGTGTGATTCAATGCAATGCTCTTGGGTTTTGACGGCCTGCGTAGCTTAGTTGAGTTAGAGGGATTCAATCCTGACAGGTTAGTGCAGTACAATGGGTTTTAGAGGTTTCTTGATGGTCTCTACCATAGTTGAGATGTAGATTTCCTATTGGTGCGTGGGGCATGTGGCGTATTGTAATTTTCTCCAAAATAACAAATGAAAAGTCCTAATTGATTGAGTATGTAGTTGCTTGCGACCCATAGTGGATATGAAGTTGTCGTATCGTTCATATGGTGACATAATGGGTACGAAGTGTGATGTAGTATACTGTAGGTGCAAGGTCACGATGCGATTTGAAAGGAAGGTTCTGAATTCCTAGGTAGCATGGACGATCTCAGATGATCAGATAGATGATGTTACTTTTAGATATGGCTCAATGAAGGTATAAGTTTCAGAAGAGGCACTTTGTGTTTTGATTTATTGATACTTCATTGGTGTGGCGGTACTCTCCTTGTTGGTCGGTTGTCGGGTATTTAAATTTTGCCTTGTAACACATACGAATTGTAGGGGTATCCCTCGTGGTATGATCGTGTATTGGGAAAGCATTAGACATTCAGACGACAGAGTTGAGATCGAATATGATGCTTTGTGTGCTCCAAGATTTTGGAGTCTGTGAACTCTAATGAGTAGATGATTTCAAAGTTGAGGGTTGTATAGACGTAGCCAAGGTTAGTCAGAGGTTAGTGTGTGTTGTGATTCAGTCATTATGGACCTTCGTAGGGTCCTTTATCTATTGTGTATGACCAGATTGATTTGGGGTTCCTTAGTAGGCAAATTGGGATAGGTGCTCTTCACCGAGTCGGATTGATTGGCTCCGTAGTACTATTGTGATGGGCATGCCAATTAGTGGTTTTTGGGCTTATCTGTATTCTGGGATGATTTATGAGTTACTCTTCCCTTCTACGAAGAGCTGCGATTCGTTGGTTTTAGGCACATATAGTGTGGTTCTATTGTGGTCTTATAGCGGGATTTGAGTAAGGTAAACAATTGGGTATTGCGGGATTGAGACATATTGGTTAGGTTCTTTCGGATTTGTGTGGCATGGTATCGTCCGATTCTCCGTGATTATGGTAATGCACTTTGAGTACTTGATGTCGGGTTTCGCATGGTTGTGGATTTTGAGCAAGGCATAGCTAGTTATATAATATGGACCAACGTTTGGATGGGGTCGCACATTGCGGTGAAGTTATGTTAAGATTTGATCCTTGTGTGTAGGATTCGTGCGTTTTGGTTTTGCGATGTGTGAGGAGTTCTTAGCGTTGCGTTGTGGTGTTACCCGTTGATCTTGCGGGTCGGTTCTCTAGTTTGATGTCATTTTTTCATGTTTGAGTATATCAGGAATGTTGCTTATTAGTGCACGGGTTGCACGGGTTGTGCCTTTAAGTCGTATTGATACTTCATGTCGCCAGAGTTGTTGTGGTAGATGAGATGAGGTCGTCAGACCTAGAATGGGTACTTATGGATCTAGTTGCGGTATATTTGGGAGGATATTAATGTTGATCAGCTTAGAGATTTTGCTATATTTTCTGTAAAAGAGAGGTAGTTCCATCACTTGTTGATCTGACGAATGATTTTGGGTTTCTGTGTGTCTCTTTCATCATTGGCAGTATCTGTTTGATAGTAGATTTATTACCGGCATTTGGTTTCTTGAGCAACTGATGTGATTAGAAATTATCTCTATGAGTGTTTGAGTTATGTGATATGTCATGTGATTTCAACTTGGGGTATGGCTATGGCTTGATTCAGCTTGTTCGAACTTATACAGTGTGTGGATGTGTGATTCTGATCTTATAGAAAAGTTCGGATGTGGAAATTGGATTGTAAGACTTATGGGCTAGGTTGGATGAGAAGTTTCAGATGTGTTGTGTTATCAGATCTATGCGGGACGGTGACGTGGGATCACCCCCGGGTATGTGCGTGATTAGGTTATTCGCTGATTTGATGGCTTTTGGAACAACTCTTGGCACGTTCGAGGATGAACGTGTGTTTAAGTGAGGGAGGATGTAACAACCCGGCCGGTCGTTCCGAGGGTTTTAGCCCCGTTTCCCCATTTCTGCTTCATTATGTGTGGTCCATCTCTAATATGTTGTGTCGGGTCGGTTGGCTTGGGATCGGAGTGATTTTGGAGAGGAATGAGGCACTTAGTCTCTGAAGTTGGTTAGTTAGTTGGAAAAGGTTATGGGTAGATGATCTCGGAATTTAGTTTTTATGGTTCGGATAGTTTTGTTAGATGATTTTAGACTTAAGAGTAGGTTCAGAATGTTATTTGGAGGTCCGTAGTAGAACTAGGCTTGAATTGGCGAAATTAGATATTTGGCGATTTACGGTCAGCAGTGGAAAATTAGATACTGGGGTCAATATGGAATTTTGGAAGTTGGAATAGGTTTGTAGTGTCATTTGTGGCGTGTGTGCACAATATCAGGTCATTCAGATGTGGTTTGGTTGGTTTCGGCATCGTTGGAGAATTTCGAAAGTTAAGAAATACTTAGAGTTGAATTCGGTGTTAATTTGGTATTGATGTTGTTTTGAGCGATTCGAAGGTTCGAACAAGTTTGAATGATGTAATGGGATGTGTTGGCATTATTGGTGGAGGTCTCGAGGGGCTCGGGCGTGTTTCGGATTGATTTCGGGCTATATTTACCTATATTTTCAGTGCTGGTGTGATTCTGTTATCTGGTGTCTCTTTTCTTCATCGCGATCGCGGAAAGAAGAACATGGTCGCGTAAGGGAAGGTCTGAGGCTGCTTGTTTCTTCTTCGTGTTCGCGAACATGGGTCTGCGTTCGCACAGGGTGTGGCAGATGGAGCATCGTGTTCGCGTTGGTGAGCATGCGTTCGCGTAGTGTTGGGTCTGAGCTGAGGCAGGATGGTTATCTCTTCGCGTTCGCGAGGTCAGTTCCACGAACGCGTAGTTGAGTCAGCGGTGCTTAACACGATCGTGAATAGTGCTGTGTGATCGCGTAGGGTTATTCCGCGGTCGCGATGAATGTGTATCTGGGTAGATTTAAAAGATTCAAATGAGGGTTTCGAGTTCATAACATAAAATGGAAGTGGGAATTCACTAGAAGGCGGTTTTTGAAGGGATTTTCACATAAGTGATTGGGGTAAGTGTTCTTCACTTAATTTTGGCTAAATTCCATGATTGTATCTTGATTTTTATCATTTAAATTGGAAATTTGGGGTGAAATTTGCGGGGGGAATGGAAGAGAATTGGAGAGATGATTTTTGGGATTTGAATGGGCATTTGATGTGGGATTTCGATGAATTTGGTATGGGTAGATTCATGAGTGAATGGGCTTCCTAGTTTTGTGGTTTTTATCGGATTCCGAGAAGTGAGCCCGGGGGTTAGGTTTGACCAACTTCAGGATTTTTTATTTAATTTGATAATATTTGTGTGGGTTTTATTCCTTTAGCATATATTAATTATATGATACCGATTTGGATATATTCGAGGCGATTTGAGGCTGAGTCGAGCGGCAAGGGCATCGCGTAATAGATTTTCGTCTGGTTTGAGGTAAGTAATGCTTCCAAACTTGGTTTTGAGGGTTCGAAACTCGCAACTACGTGTTATGTGATTAGAATATAGGTGACGCAGATGCCAAGTTGCGGGCGTGCGGGCGTGCACCGTGAGAAATGTGACCTGGTTCATTCCACGGCACCGTTTGGTGATTCTTCTTGTTGATATCCATTCTCCTATCAATGTGATTAATGTAAATATGTTAGAGACCATGCTATATATTAAGTTAAGGCATCACGCCGATACTATTGATACATGAGTGGTCTTTTATTGTGTCATCTCATGCATTTCATTGGTATTATATACTCAGTCTTGTTCGTGCATATCATATCATGTCTCAGTCTCGATTACTGTTATTTGGCACATTATATCATTGATTCGGGAAAGTTCATGCATTGTGAGCCCGTGTGAGAGAGACTGGAGCATGATGACTGAGTGAGGCCGAGGGCCTGATTATGAGTGACAGTTAGTGGATCGGGCTGCACGCTGCAGCATGTTATACTGATTTATGCCTCGATCGGGCTTATGATAGCGCTTGGGTTGTAGGAGCCCCTCCAGAGTCTGTAACACACCCCCAGTGAGCGCAGATGATGTTTGAGGGATGGATCTTCCTTGGACATGGATCTTGTCCGAAGTGTTCATATCTGGTGATGGATCTTCTCCATGAGGCTGGATTGGCCTGTGTCCTCGGTACTGAGTGACTGATGTTAGTGATGTGTATATGTATTATGGGATATCTTCCTTGGGTTGTTGAGCCGTATACAGTACCGAGTGATTGTGAGGTTGATATTATTAACTGGAGATGGGTCTTGCCCATAGGGATGGATTGGCCTTCCTCAGTATTGAGAGACTGATGTCAATATATATATA
>ML530142.1:962-25569 GCA_005239535.1 Nicotiana rustica | reverse complement strand
TGCAGCTTCAGATGCTGATGGTTCTGGACCGACTCAAAATAGCGGTTCATCTGTTGATAATGGCTATGGACATGATGGCAAAGGTAATATTTACGTCCGGATTCCCGAGGACAATAGCTACAGTGGCGGTGATACGTCAAGTGATAACCGGAATATTAAACTCTTCCACAACCAAAGAGTTCATGATGCTTTCATGGGAGTTGGAGAATATGAAAACCTTACCTACCCTAATGGGCAGTTTGGGCTTGGGTTTAAAAGGAGTTACTCAACAAATGGGGAACTTATTGGTTTCGGGCATTCCGGTATGGGCGGATCTACTGGTTTTTGTAACCTCAAGCATAAGTTTGCAATTGCAGTAACTCTGAATAAGTTGTCATTTGGATCTGTGACTGCGAAAATAATACACTTGATATGTTCTGAGCTTAACATTCCAGTGCCACAAGAAATTTCCAGACTTGTTGAGACTGGATCCAGTGATCAGTTGGATATAAGTAAACCGCTGATTAACTGACAAAATTTCACTCAAATTTTGCCATTGCAAGTGTAACTATATCATCAAGACAAAAGAATACCATTGTACTTGACAATACAAGTTTAAATTATGGAAGTATGTTCTTTGCCGTGATACAGAAGCTTTACAAAGTGGTTATGAATTTAGGATCGAGCTCATGTCCATAATCTCTTGTTTTAAGTTAGATATGGTTGTGCGTGTAGTTTTTCCGGTTCTAATTCTAGAGTGAAAGTTTATGCGGCCAGCTCCGTTGAAACTTACATGAAAAGCTTGCACTACGAACTTTGAGGGTGTTTGGCTAAGCTTATAAGTTGGTCAAACTGGTTTATAAGCCTCTTTTGGCTTATCGACGCGTTTGGTAAACATCCGAAGTGCATATAAGCTAGAATCAGTCATAACAACTTATGACGTTGTTTGACTAAAGCTTTTACTTGTTTATCCTTAGTCACATTTTTAAATATTTTCCCCAAAAGAAATTTTCTAACTTTCTCTTCGCTTCATATATGTTCATCCTTTTCTTTACAATGAAGCTTTTTAATTTATAATCTTTTGTAAAGTTTTAAGGGTATTTTAATAAAAGAACTGTTTATCAACACCTTTCAACCAAACACATCAACTGCTTATTATCAATTTCAATATGTCTATCTAAACACGTAAATGTTTATTTAAAAAATCAATTTAAGCACTTAAAAATACATTTCAGCACATCAAGCTTATCAGTTGTTTACAATAAGCTAATCCAAACGAGCTCTTTATGCAAAATTGTTTTGCCCATTTTTGTATTTCTAACATTTGCAAACTAGTTGTTTGTATTGTAATTATCAGATTCCTAACTGGTTTGATAAACTTATGGATTCTCAAGTTACACTCAAATCCAACCGTATTTTGAATTTTCTTTTTGAAATAGGTAAACCACCGATTAACTAACAACTTTCACCCAATTTTGGTCATTGCTAGTCCATATTACTTTACACAATTCAAAAATAAGTTGTACAAGTAAAATTTTACTTCATTTTAAATTTTTATTAAGAGTTTTTGCATAGCTCAAATATGTAGCGATCGGATAGTCAGAACTTTTTAGTTAACTTTAGTGTCCTATATATTAAAAAAGAACAGTTTAATTATAATTTTGTTGCCCCGAAGGGACAGCCCAGTTGGGTTTGGAGGGCGTTGTCCACACTGCACAACGTGCTCCACAGAATGCTCACCCGAAGAGCAGAAGTTGTAGCCAGGGGCGGCCCAAGGGTCAAGCCACCAAAGCAAAGGCTTTAGGCCTCCAAATTTTGAGGGCCCCATATTTTTCTTTTTGTTTTCTACTCGTAATTGTATTGAGATCCCGATTAACCTGGATTCGTACAGCATAAGGCCTAGCAAACGAGAGAACACATTTTATTAGGAATTTTTTTAACCACAGGACTTGAACCCGATATATTTAATTAAGGTAAATTGGATCATATACATCTCACAACAATCTTTAGAGGAAGGATCTACATATATTAGGCATGTTAAAATAAAAAAAAAATATATTTTATAAAAAGTAAAGATATATTGATGTAATCGTTTGAGCAAAAATTGAAGAAAGAGAATCAGTCCCCCTAAACCCTTGTCGCGAATAACTTTCATTATTTAAATTTTACGATTGACATCATTATTGGTGAGGTACCTATATTATTATTCTCCTTTTACATTTCTCATTAAAAACATGTAATAAACTTTTAGAATTCGTTTTTTGGAATCTTCAATAATTCAAGTCTTATTTGTTATCTTTTTCATCAGAAAATGTGTACTACATTCTTATATTCTCTTTCTTGATTTCTGTAAAAAAGCTTAAGTTCACGATAAGTTATATTGTTCTTTGTAGAAAGAAAAGAGTTTTATTTTTTCTATTAAAAACAAGAGTTGAAGAATACCGCTGAATAAAACTATAATTCTTATTCTTTTTTTGCCTCTTAGGTTTCAAGCGTTTCAACAAGTATATTAGTACATCAAGTTATAAGCTTCTTGAATCTGGTTCTATTATCTAAGACCAACAATATCTTAGGAGAGATTAAATTATTTATAAAAGAAAGTATCAACAATACATCTTAAAAAGCTAGAAAATAGATTGCAATTAAAAATATAGATAAACTTTTTTTCCTTCTAAAAGGCCCCAGATTAAAAATTGGCTTTAGGCCACCAATTTTCTTGAGCCGCCCCTGACTGTAGCGACTGCGAGTTTTCCTGGATTACTGGAATTTTTTTTTTGTTCAATATAAAATCTATTATTATGCAATTTAAAATTAAATACATAATTTTCATATACACGATATATCTTATTTTTAATACTAATACAGGTCACAAAAATATATGCAGCAGTTAATGATTAAAGAATTAGTAGTTTCCAATATTACAATCTCTATATTATAGAGTGAGTGGCTACAAAAAAAGAGCTATTCAACAGGCTAAGATGGCAAAGTGAAAATTAGATATGAAAAGGCTAAGACGGCGCCACGACAAGACAAAACACCTTAGCCGACGTGTCAGCTTCTCAACAGCTCAAGGAGTTGTTTGCGATTCGTCACTTACAAAATCCATACAAACCATAAATTTCCACATGATGAATCTGAACGTGATGATCAAACCTCCTCTTTCTTTGACCAAACTCACTGCAAATCACACACTTTTCACATTCCACTGCAACAATATGCATTCTTCTTTGAGTGCCAGAGCCAGAGCCAGAGCCACACCCACGGTTCAACATGTTCCAGAGCTAAGCCCCGAAGAAATGGACAGAGTTTGTGAACAGACTTTTCAAAAATATACTAGTGTTAGTGGTTTGGCTAAGAGGAAAGGTAAAGGGGTTGCAATTGTTTGGTTCAGGAATGACTTGAGAGTGTTGGATAATGAGGCTCTTTCTAGAGCTTGGGTTTCATCTGAAGCAATATTGCCTGTTTATTGTTTTGATCCAACACTTTTTGGGACTACCCATTACTTTGGATTGCCCAAAACTGGAGGTAATATCACTTCACTCTTTTTTTCTATTTTAGCCAGATGTAGCGTCTTTTAATTCTGATTTCTTTGCTTGAAATCTTCTATTGTGACCTATTTGATGTCTGTCTTTTCTCTTTGACAGCTTTAAGGGCGCAATTCATCATAGAATGCTTAACCGATTTGAAAAGAAATCTAGTGAAGCGGGGACTTGACCTATTGATTCAACATGGTAAACCAGAAGAGATTATCCCTTCCCTTGCAAAAGCTTTTAAAGCACACACAGTTAAGGAGCTTCTTCTTTCTTCAATTTTGTTGCTGTTAACTACATAGTAAGGTAAGGACTAAGGAGGTGTGTTTATGTTACAGGTGTATGCCCACAAGGAAACATGCAGTGAGGAAGTAAAAGTAGAAAAATTGGTCACCAGAAATTTGCAAGTATCTGGTGAACTAGGCAATGAGCCAAGATCTAGAAATGCTACTAAACTGGAATTGATCTGGGGTAGTACTATGTATCATATAGATGACCTTCCATTTGACTGTGGGAGTTTACCAGATGTGTACACTCAGTTCCGTAAGGTATATTATTCTTCACAATATGTTTCTGATTTAGGAAACTTGCAATTCAGGATACTTTCTCTTAATTATCTCATCTGTTAGCTGTCTTGTTGATGCTTAAACTTAACAGTCAGTGGAATCCAAATCAAGAATCCGTAATTGCATTAGACTCCCAGCATCACTTGGTCCACCACCAGAGGTTGGAGAGTGGGGATGTATCCCACAAGTTACTGAACTCGGGCTTCAGTCGGTAAAGGCAGGTCAACCACTAGAGTTGTATAAAAAGAAATGTGGATAAATTTGTGCATTTAACTCCAGTTATTCCATCTTTTTACAGGTTGCTAAAGGAATGAAGTTTATGGGAGGTGAAAGTGCTGCACTGGGTAGGGTGCATGATTACTTTTGGAAGAAGGTGAAGGAACTGTCTTTTATCTGCAATTACTGCACTGTGATTGCAACGTGAATCGTTCAAATTTTATCTCGGGTTTCTGTGCTTTTCTTGTTCTTTTCATTTCTTTTGTTGCAGGGGGACTGGGTGACCCTAGTTATTTTGGTTAATTCTTTCCCTCTCTTTTTCATTTCTTTGGTGCAGCGATAGAGTTATTCATTTGATGTACCTGTTGACCATGGGTCTAAAGTGTGTCAAACTAGCCTCTTTGCAGAAATGCAACGGTAAAGCTGCATAGGGTAGACCTCCACCCTTCCCCTATGCCCGCACTAGCCAGAAACACTTCATGCACAGGGTTATCCCTTCTTTTTTCTGTTTATAGTGATGCCTATGATCGTCATGCTTTTGGGTGCTGCATTGGTCCCTACGCATTTTAAACAGTGATAAGTTACCTGGTGTTTCTGAAATTAAACCTTCTTCTGTTTCTACTCTACTATAGTCATCTGCTAGATGGCCAGGACCTGGGGAATTTTCTGACCTAATAATTTTACTGTTTTCTAGTAGAGAGACGCGACCTAGGCGAATGATGACTTGACATATTCCAATTCTTCTGGTCTTTGATTGATTGCAGGATTTACTGAAAGTGTATAAAGTGACTCGAAATGGAATGTTAGGACCTGATTATTCTACAAAGTTCTCTCCTTGGCTTGCTTCAGGAAGCCTATCTCCTCGTTTTATATATGAAGAGGTAGAGAACTTTTGCTCATATTGTAATGTTTCATTAACAACCTTCTTATTCTAGTAAGGTATAAAGATTAAGAAGGCTTTGTTTGACTTGTTAAGGTGAAGAGATACGAGAAGGAAAGACAATCAAATGATTCGACTTACTGGTACGACGTCCTCCCTTCTTCCTCGTCTTCCTCTTGCAATGCTTACGAATATGCCTGTATCGGTTTTATGCATTTTTATGTCGATGAAGGCTGTGAGAGGAGATTGACTCTAATAAATATAGTTTGTTAGTACCAAATCTGATGCCACGTATTCCTCACAATATGCATACACCGGACAGGTGTATATTTGATGCCTGATTTCCGTTTTCAGGGTTTTATTTGAACTGATATGGAGGGATTATTTCAGATTTCTCTCAATCAAGCAAGGAAATTTGCTTTTTCATGCAGGTAAAAAAGACATTCTTATCTGGATGCATATTAACACACCCCATATTCTAATCAACTCCTCAAGAGGAATTTTGCTGCTTGCTTTTATCTTATTTAAATACTCTGTAGGTTCATTCTCCTTTTTCCGTCCGGGAATTATCGACATCTGAAAATATATCTTTGCTTGTTTTTCTTTCTCCATTTAGGTGGTCCTCGAAAAGTAGATATCAACTGGAGCCAAGACCAAACCATGTTTGATGCCTGGAGACAAGGTCAAACCGGGTAAATTCCTGTTTAGGGGCTGGCCAAGCGCCTGCTGTTTAATAAATACATTACCTTCGTACCTTGCATGTTGACTGTTCCTTTCTCCTCCTCAAATGGGATATATTAGTATGAAGTTCAAATCTGAGGAAGCATGTGAAAATAAATTTGTTCTACATTTCCATGGGATGAGAAATTGTTAATTTTCCCAATGCAAAATGTGTAGGTATCCTTTAATTGATGCCAACATGAAAGAACTAGCATCTACTGGATTCATGTCGAATCGAGGACGACAGGTACATGTGCACTTTAATTTTTAGTATTTTTGAAAAATTATATGCTAGTTTGTTACCTAGTAAACAGTTCTGGAAGATGAATTCATCAAGAAAGAAGGCAATTCACTGCATTTTAATTATTTTATCTTTTTCCCAGATTGTGTGTTCTTTTCTTGTTCGAGATATGGGCATTGACTGGCGGATGGGAGCTGAATGGTTTGAGACATGCCTCTTGGATTATGATCCTTGCTCCAACTATGGAAACTGGACATATGGAGCAGGTGATTCTCCTTTTATTATCTACCTTTGATATATCCACTTTCTCTAAACTGGAAGTTGGAATTGTGAGTTGAAACCTCTGCTATTCCTTTTCTGTCAGGTGTTGGTAATGACCCTAGAGAAGACCGTTACTTCAGCATCCCGAAACAAGTAAGTGCAATAAGGAAATAAATATTATTTTTGATAGAATCATGTTCTGGGAATCCTATGCTATTCACTCACTATGAGATTGATGTTATTCTAAGACAATTTTTACATTTTTCAGGCTCAAAACTATGATCCTGAAGGGGAGTTTGTTGCATACTGGTTGCCAGAGCTAAGAGCACTTCCGAGGGAGAAAAGACATTCTCCTGGAATGATGTACTTAAAGCCAATTGTTGCTCTCAAACATGGATATACCAAGAAGACTGGTGATTCAAAAATGCCATTTGGATCTAGCAGAGCCAAACCAGAAGACAATCGACGAAAGGGACACGGAGATAGGAGAACGTATTAGCACCGCTGCCAATATAGGCTATTGATCTTCTGAACATTTCTCACAAAGTTACAACTGAGATCAGAAACATTAGCTGCAGCATACTGATTGTGAAATATATCTGTGAGTAGAACTAACCTGATCCCATTGGTTACTTGGAGGCATTTGTAACAAAGATTGTGAAATTGGCTATTACCACTTGGCTTTGTTTTATAGAAAAATGGGGACACAATCTATTACATATTTTGTAGTGTCCTGAAAATGTACCTTGGACCATCTTACACAGTTCTTGAATGATTTTTTCTTGGCTTGGATAGGTCCATTTTGTATAATCCTAAACATCTCAGTTTGGTAAAGTAATCCGAACAAAACAATATCATTGGTGTGAATTGTGATATGCTGTTCTAAACGATAATCCGAACCAAAAAAAGTGTTACTTCTTTGGCGGTACCATGTTATTGGATTAACGGTTCAGAGCGATTTGGAACTATATGGCTAACGAGTTATCGGTTTGTCCAATTTCATCATCAGTTTAACCGATAACCCTGACATACAACAACAACAACCCAGAAAAATTCCACCAGTGGGGTCCGGGGAGGGTAGAGTGTACGCAGACCTTACCCTTACCACAAAGGGGGTAGAGAAGCTGTTTCCGGGAGACCCTCGACTCAGAGACAATAGATTTGTGACAACAAAACCCGGAAAATAATATCAGCAACGTGAGAGACAACAAATAAATGAAAAAGCAGTAACACAAATATTATGCAAAAGTGTAAAACACAACATAATTCGCTAGCAGTGCTAGACAAAACACTATCATACTCGTTGGTACAAAGAGGGAAACCGGGACAAAGAGGAAAATCGTTTGACTACCCTTTAACCTACAACCCTAATTCTTGACCTCCACACCTTTCTATCAAGAGTCATGTCCTCGAAAATCTGGAGTCGCGTCATGTGTTGTCTGATCACCTCGCCCCAATACTTCTTAGGCCGCCCTCTACCTCTTCTCGTACCTGCCAAAGCCAATCGCTCACACCTCCTAACCGGGGTATCTAGGCTTCTTCTCTGCACGTGTCCGAACCATCTAAGTCACGCTTCCCGCATCTTGTCGTCCACCAGAGCCACGCCCACCCTCTCCCGAACATCTTCATTCCTAATCTTATCCATCCTAGTGTGCCCATACATCCATCTCAACATCCTCATTTCTGCTACTTTCATCTTCTGGATAAGTGAATTCTTGACTGGCCAACACTCAGCCCCATACAACATGGCCTGTCTAACCACCGCTCTATAGAACTTACCTTTGAGTTTCGGTGGCACATTCTTGTCACACAGGACTCCAGACGCTAATCTCCATTTCATCCACCCCACCCTAATACGGTGCGTAACATCCCCGTCGATCTCCCCGTCTCCCTGGATAATTGACCCTAAGTACTTAAAACTTTCTCTCTTGAGGATGACCTATGAGTCAAGCCTGACTTCCACATCCGCATCCTCCGTCACGTCGCTAAAGTTACATTCCACATATTCCCTCTTAGTCCTACTCAACTTGAAACCTTTACACTCCAGGGTCTGCCTCCATACCTCTAGTCTCCCATTAACGCCGCCTCGCGTCTCATCAACAGAACTATATCATCAACGAACAACATACACCATGACACATTTCCTTGGATATGGTGTGTCAGTGCGTCCATCGCCAGGGCAAATAAGAATGGGTTGACCGCAGATCCTTCGTATAATCTCATAACCACCGGAAAAGGCTCTGAGTCACCTCTCACAGTCCTAACCCGAGTCATAGCTCCATCCTACATATCCTTTATCGCCCTAATGTAAGTCACCGACGCACCTTTCACCTCCAGACACCTCCAAAGGACGTCCCTGGGGCCTTGTCATACGCCTTCTCTAGGTCAATAAACACCATATGCAAATCCCTCTTCCTATCCCTTTATTGTTCCACCAACCTCCTCATAAGGCGGATAGCTTCCGTAGTAGGATGACATCCGAATTGGTTTTCCAATATAGACACCGCCCTTCTTATCCTCCCTTCCAACACCCTCTCCCAAACTTTCATGGTATGACTTAATAACTTGATACCCCTATAGTTGTTACCATTCTGGATATCACCTTTGTTCTTGTACACCGGAACCATTGTACTCCACCGCCGCTCATCAGGCATCCTCTTCATCCTGAAGATAACATTAAACAACCCAGTCAGCCACTCCAAGCCTGCTCTACCCGCATATCTCCAAAACTCTACTGGAATCTCGTCAGGTCCAGTCGCTTTGCCCCGACTCATCTTACCCATCGCACCCACGACCTCATCGACCTTAATGCGCCCACAATACCTAAAGTCGCGGTGACTCTCGGAGTGCCCTAACACGATGTTTCCATCCCCCTCTTCGTTCAGAAGTAATTTATATTTCTTAAACCCTGACATACTTGATCTAAATTTTTACTTGGCTATATAAAGTAATGTCTACCCTTTTTAGGGTTTAAGAAATTCGATGCTTCCAATTCGGAACCAAACCGAACCATGAACAACCCTACTTGAGTTGTCTTCACTTTCCTTGGTCGTAAGCTTGTTTTTGAAAGATCCGTTCCTAGATCCTTACTGTTGAAATGAATTTAACTTGTCAAAATTAAACTAATTATTTTGTCTAACAATAAACGAAAGGAACTTTATTAAGCATGATACAAAATGGTGGAATAAAATATGCTGTCTTATGGCTTGATCTAAAACCTTGCAACCAATAAAAAGTCTCACTTTATCTTTCAGGGTACCCTTAAAAACAAGAAACTGAACACACTCATACTAAGAAACTGACCAAGCTGGAGTTTCTTCTTTTATTCTTCCAAGAATTCAATTTAGAGCTATTCTTGCTTCCTGTGATTTGTTGGAATCAAGTAGAGGTCATCTTTGCTTGCTGCAAAAACTCTACTTGTTTCAGTAGTGTGAAAATCAGCTGCATTAACCTTATCAGGGAGTTTCCAGTCAAAGCTATAGAGCAACTGAGCTAAAGGATGCCCAGTGTTAACTAAACCAAATGACATTCCTGGACACATTCTTCTTCCTGAACCAAAAGGAATGAACTGATAATGATTTCCCGTAAGATCAACAGAAACATTTTCAAATCGCTCCGGTTTGAAACTTTCAGGATCTTCCCAACTTTCAGGATCTCTTCCAATTGCCCATGCATTAACCATTACTCTAGCTTTAAGAGGTACAGTATATCCATCAATCTCTGTTTGTTCTCTGCATTCTCTAGGTCCTAATAAAGGAACTGGAGGATGCATCCTTAGTGTTTCTTTGATCACTGATTTTAAGTATGGCAACTTGTCAACATCATTTTCGTCCAAGTTTTCATTTTCTTTCAAGACTTTTCTCACTTCACCTTGTGCCTTGGCCATAACACTTGGGTGCTTCATCAATTCTGATAGTGCCCATATAATTGCAGTATATGAAGTTTCAGTTCCAGCAATAAACAAGTCCTGCAACAACGCGCATTTATTAAAAATTATTTATAGTATTGTCAATGTATATAACTTAACTCTATTAAAAAGAAAGTAGAAAATGAACAATATATGATAATGACATAGGATCAAAACTGACCAGAATTACTGCTTTCATGTTGTCATTTTCGATAGGAAATTGAAGCTCCTTATTCTCTTTAGCCCTCAGTAAAACATCAATCATATCTTCGCCACCAAACTCGTTATTTCCCTTTATCCCTGCTGCATGATTCTGTTTGTGCTCATTGATGACATTCTCCATAATCAGATCATACTTATGGTGAACATTCGTCAATCTAGCTTTCATGTTGCTCATATTATGAAGTAATTTCCATGAAGGGAACAAATCACCCACATCAAATCCCCCTGATAATTCTAATATCTCCCTTATTAACATAATCAATTCATCACGATCGTTGCATATTTTTCCAAAGGCTAGTCTACAAGTCATGCAACTTGTAAACCAGAGAAGCTTTTCGTTTATGTTCACTGCTGAACCTGTTGCCAAACGAATCGACGAGAGGAGCTTCGAGAGCTCATCCTTTCGGATTGTGCTAAATGACTTGAGCATCTTGTTACTCAAGAGTTCTTGTGTTAATATTTTACGCATCTGTCTCCAGTAATCGCCATATGGGGCGAAGGATATGTCCCTGCTTTTGTAAAACACAATGTCCGAGGACATGAACCGAGGCCTCGTTGCAAAAGCAAGATCATGAGTTTTTAGTACAGCTTTTGCTACACGTGGCGAAGATATTACAATTACAGGAACTTGTCCAAGTTGTAAATACATGAGAGGTCCATATTTTCGGGCTAAATCTCTAAGATTATGGTGTGGGAGTTTACCTTTCAAGTGATGGAGGCTGCCAATAAGGGGAAGTCTCCATGGACCTGGAGGTAACTTTGGGATTTTGGTATTCCAATTTTTCAATAGGATAAAAAGAAATGAAATGAAGAGTAGCAAAGCAATTAAGTTGAAAGGAGAAGACTGGATATCCATTTTACTAAGTAAGAAAGGTTTTGATAGATATGATGCTTTATTGGTAATAAACTTCTATATATATACACACAGACAAAGTAGTTGAAGAATAAGCATGTGATTCATTAGGACTTTAGAACGCCAATGGTATACCATGTGATTTGGGCTTTACATATTTTACTTTGAAACCTTATTGTAAGAAATCGGGAAAATAGTCATAGTTTTAAAAGTGATCGAAATTTAGCCACTTTTTCATATAAAGATAAAATCACCCTTAAGTATTCGGAAATGAGTTGGAATACATACATAACATGCTGAAAATATATACACATAATTCAACATATTATGTTAAAACTTTTCGTGTTTGAGCAAAATTTTCAATGACTCAGTCACAGGAAATTCTCAAATTGGTTCAGGATTAAAGGATATTATATGATACGCTGATAGAGTAGTTGGTGTGCTCATTTTCACTACTTTTCCACTGACTGATTTGTTCCGGGTAAAAGTGTATTTTTATCTTTGATCAAGGGTAGGTCCAAATCTACCCTTGGTTATATTTAGCAAAATAAAACAGCATTTTTTTTATAGGAATAGAAAGAAAGACACTTGGTTTGAAAGCGATTTTAGCCTTACAATGTGGAAATTCCCATGTACGTGCATTGCGAAAGCCTTATATGTACATCCATTGACCGTTGATTATGTGAAAGTTTTGACAGCGGAGTAGGAACCTCATAATTGAAACATTGGTATTTGATTGAAAAGGCGAGCTACAGAATCCAAATTGAGATTGAGTTGTCATTTCACTTATTGAGGTCTCAAGTTTCAACTTAAGTCTCAATCATCGTAAACACCAGTTAGTACTGTAGCCTCTTCTTGCTAACTTTCTTCTTTTCAAAATACCTACTGTTACAAATATATCATCTTTCATCTTTGTCGTAAATTAACAGATTCTTTTAAATCAAGTATCAGATGCCTATTTTTTTCTTTTTCTTTTTCGGAACAAGAAATATACAGTACGTAGAAACTTTATAGAAGCAACTATATAACCACTAACTTGAACTAATACATGATTAAATGAATTATATTAAGAAGGATTGAAATAATGTTTGTATACGGTAGCCCCGATTTCACTATTTGATCGAGACTAGGACGTTGCATCGAAAAACTGAGGCGCTGATTTCGAGATCGAAGTCTCTTTCGAGATTGAGGTCGATATTAATCGAAGCCATGGGAGATAGACTTCGAGTAACATCGGGGATAACTTAGTAACGGAAATAGCGGGATATCCGTGATTGGTCGAGGATCGTGGCGTGAATCTCATAGCGGATCGAATCAGAAGCGGTTAATTAGATGTTGTTTATATGATTTGCTTCTGTAATTAGAGATATACCATAATTAGGATTCTTCTACTGTATAAAGTGGAGTTCCAATCATTTGTAAAGATCATTGTTCATCGAGACAAAAGCAATATAATTATTTCTTTCTTGCTTGTTACTGTTCCTCAGACTATTCTATCTTAATTGTTCTTGTACTGCCATCACCTTGAGGGTACCTTAATCCGAGGATGAAGCTCTGTTTGCACACTAGTTTGGTTTATTTACAGTTCAATTATGTCATTTACTTTCTTATTTATCAATTGGTATTTGGTGAAATCACGTATCTTTAAAACCACAATATAAGTTTATTTGTTATCCAAATTTTAGGGTAAACAATTTGGCGTCCACCGTAAGGCTAAGGATAATAGTGACTATTCAATACTGATTCTGATAACACACACTACTTTACGCTTGTTCTTATCAAGTATTATTGTTTTGAGGATAAAATATGTCAAACTCACAAACGGTACCCACACATGGTGATAATGGCCTCGAATTTCACGGGGAAAACGACATTGTAGTTGCTCAGGGGTCGAGGTACCACAAGCTGATCTCGAGGGAGCACCAATTGCCAATCCAGCCGACGTTGGTTTGCATATCGCTCTTAATGCGAATTTGGGCGCGGATCCCGAAGGTAATGTACGCAGAGAAGGCCGATCTGGTGGCCGAGGTACACAGGGCGGAGGAGATGGAGGAGTCAGTTTTCAAGTAATATTCGAGATGCTACAAGCTCAACAAGCCGCTATTGCACAGCTACAAAATCAGCATCGAACGTCGAATGAGGTCGAACCGGAAGCCTCCCGCCGGACCGAACCAGTACCAGAAAGGTCGAATGTTAGTGAATCGAGGACTGATCCCGCAATAATGAAAATGCTCGAGGAGCCCACCAAACGATATGAATCGGGAGAGAAAAAAATTGAGGCCAATGATAAAAAAGTAAAAACGTACAACTTCCGGGTGGATCAGATACCGGGGGCACCGCCAATTTTGAAAAGAATAGATTCAAAGAAATTTGTACTAAAGACGTTTCCTCCAAGTGCAGCTCCGAAGCCCATTCCTAAGAAATTTTGTACGCCAGAAATCCCTAAGTACAATGGGACCACCGATCCCAACGAGCATGTCACCTCTTATACATGCGCCATAAAAGGTAACGATTTGGAAGATGACGAGATCGAGTCTGGTTTGTTGCAGAAGTTAGGAGAGACTCCATCGAAGGGGGCAATGATTTGGTAACATAATCTACCTCCAAATTCCATTGACTCATTCTCCATGTTTGTAGATTCTTTTGTAAAGGCACATGTTGGGGCCATAAAGGTTGCGACGAGGAAATCAGACCTTTTCAAAGTAAAACACAAGGATAATGAAATGCTTAGGGAGTTCGTGTCTTGGTTCCAAATGGAACACATGGAGTTTCCGCCGGTCACAGATGATTGGGTTGTTCAATCCTTCACTCAGGATTGAATGAACGAAGTTTGATAACATCATGTCAACTGAAGCAAAACTTGATCGAATATCTGGCGGTGACCTAGGCCGATGTACATAATCGGTACCAATCAAAGACCAGAGTCGAGGATGACCAATTGGGAACTCCTTCCGGTTTCGTATATCCAAACAGGCCCGCAGGTAGAAACCAAAGAGAAATCGATAGGGAACCTCGGTCGAACATAGACCGATACCAGCCATACAAAGCAGACCGCAAGAACGGCGATCCCAGACATAATCCCACCAAAAATGATCGAAGGAGCAACCGGGGACAGAGTTCTCGGGAACTTATGAGCAAAAGTGGTTTTGATAAGCATGTCGATCCCACAGAGGCACCACGATTATCGAAGTATAACTTCAATATCGACGCATCAGGTATTGTATTGGCAATTGGAAGAATCAGAGATACTATGTGGCCCAGACCCATACAAACTGATCCTTCCCAAAGAAATCCCAATCTAATGTGTATTATCACGACACACATGGCCACATAACCGAAGATTATAGGCAACTGAGGGAGGAGGTAGCCCGTCGATTCAACGAGGGCCACCTTCGAGAAATATTAAATGATCGAGCCAAAAACCATTTCAGAGAGAGGAACGCCAACAGATAAAACGAACAGGAGGAGCCATAGCATGTGATCCATATGATCGTCGGTGGGGTCGATATCTCAGAAGGGCCCATGTTCAAACGCACCAAAGCATTAATTACTAGGGAAAAATGGACCAGAGATTATGTGCCATAAGTCACCGTATTGTTCAACGATGAGGAAGCAGAAGGAATTTCTCAACCCCACAATGACGCTTTGGTATTTCTATCTTTATGAATAAAATTCAAGTTAAGTGTGTTTTAGTGGATCCAGGCATCTCGGCAAATATCATCTGATCGAGGGTCGTGGAGCAGCTTGGCCTGCAAGATCGAATCATACCCCTAGCTCGGGTCCTGAATGGTCTCAACATTGCCAGCGAAACGACTAAAGGAGAAATCATTTTACTGGTGAACGTAGCTGGAACTATTCAAGAAACCAAGTTCCATGTAATCGAGGGCGACATGAGGTATAACGCCCTACTCGGGAGGCCCTGGATTCACAATATATGGGCAACCCTTCAACTCTCCACCAAATGATGAAATTCCCAACACCGGACTGGGTAAAAACGGTATATGGAGAGCAACATGCTCCAAAGGAAATGTTCGCGGTCAACGGGGTAATAGGGGCATGGAAGCAAGCTACCTCTTGTCTATCTCACCTCCTTCCTTCAGCTGGGTATATCGGCGCTTTCGAAAACAAAGGGATTGGAGGCCAAAGGAAAACAGGAGACCAAATAGCAACCACAGTCACCAGCCCCGACTCAGTCGGAAAAAAAGGAACAGAAGAGGAAGATGACGACTATTGGATCCCCCGATCCTTCATTATTCCCGAAGATTCCGATTCCACCAAATCAACATTCGAAGAACTGGAACAGGTTATACTGATCGAGTACCTGCCTGATCGAAAGTTATACCTGGGTACGGGGTTAACCCCCGAACGCAAGAAAAAGCTCATTAAATTTCTTATTGTTAATATGGATTTCTTTGCTTGGTCCTACTTAGATATGACAGGGATCCTACCGGAGATAACAATACATTGATTGAGCTTGGATCCGAAGTTCAGGCCGGTAAAACAAAAGAGAAGGCCCCAGTCCGGACAAAACATGCATTCATCAAGGACGAGGTAACTAAACTTCTCAAACTAGGATTCATTTGGGAAGTAAAATATCCAGAATGGTTAGCGAACGTAGTTCCTAAAAAGGGGAACAAACTTAGGATGTGTGTAGATTATAAAGATCTAAACAAAGCATGTCCCAAAGACTCTTTTCCTCTATCGAACATCGATCGCATGATCGATGTCACGGCCGGCCACGAGATCCTTAGTTTTCTCGATGCCTACTCCGGGTACAATCAAATTCAAATGAACCGAAGGATCAGGAAAAAAATTCATTCATCACTAAGTATGGCACATATTGTTATAACGTAATGCCATTTGGATTAAAAAATGTCGGTGTTACCTATAAACGCTTAGTAAAGAAAATGTTCGAAGAACAAATAGGTAAATCAATGGAGGTATATATTGATGATATGCTAGTTAAGTCTCCGCGCACAGGACCATTTGGCGCATTTGTATGAGACCTTCGACATATTGAGAAAATACAACATGAAGCTCAACCCCGAGAATGTGCTTTCAGGGTCGGTTCGGGAAAGTTCCTTGGCTTTATGGAGTCAAATCGGGGGATCAAGATCAACCACGATAAAATCAAGGCTATCGAAGACATCACAGTTGTGGACAGTGTTAAGGCCTTGCAAAGGCTAACAGGACGGATAACCGTCTTAGGCCGATTCATTTCGAGGCCTTCATATCGAAGCCATAGGTTCTTCCTGCTGCTTAAAAATAAGAACAATTTTGCTTGGACCCCGGAACGTCAACAAGCGTTGGAAGAATTGAAGTGATTCCTCTCGAGTCCACCTTTGCTTCATACTCCAAAAACAGACGAACAACTTTACCTATACTTAGTAGTCTCAAAAGTCGCGGTAAGTGGTGTCTTAGTTTGAGAAGAGCAAGGTACGCAATTTCCCGTTTATTATGTAAGTCGAACTTTAGGCGAAGCCGAAACCCGGTACCCGCACTTAGAAAAATTGGCACTTGCTCTAATAAGAGCCTCTAGGAAACTAAAACCGTATTTTCAATGTCACCCAATATGTGTGATAACCACTTATCCTCTTCATAATGTTTTACATAAGCCTAAGCTATCGGGCCGATTGGACAAATGGGTCGTCGAACGTAGTGGGTATGATATCGAGTATCTATCCCGAACAACCATCAAATCTCAAATTTTAGCAGACTTCGTGGCCGACTTCACGCCAGCCCTCAAACCCGAGGTCAAAAAAGAACTTTTGATAAAGTCGGGTACATCATCGGGGGGTGGACTCTTTTTACAGACGAACACTTCGAATGTTAAAGGGCCCAAACTAAGCACCGTTTTGAAGCTGCCCATGGGCAACACAATTAGGCAATCTATCAAAACTTCTAAATTTACTAACAATGTGGCTGAGTACGAGGCCATGATTGCAGGTCTCGAACTACTAAAAGCTTGGGAATGGAAGTCATCGAGGCCAAATGTGACTCCTTACTGGTGGTAAACCAAGTCAACAGAACCTTCGAGGTTCGAGAGGATCGAATGCAAAGGTATTTGGATAAATTCCAGGTAACATTACACCGTTTTAAAGAATGGACTTTGCAGCATGTACCTCGAGAACAATACAGCGAGTCAGATGCCCTTGCGAATATGGGATCATCAGTCGAAGACGACGAAATCAGCTCGGGGACTGTCGTACAACTCTCGAAGTTGGTGATCGAAGAAGGTCATAAAGAAATAAACTCCACGAGACTAACATGTGATTGGAGGAATAAATATATTGAGTATTTGAAAAACTAAAAGCTCCCATCGGACCCTAAAGAATCAAGGACTCTATGAACAAAAGTTGCTCGATTCACATTGGTTGAAGATGGAACATTATACAGGAGGACGTTCAATGGACCATTGGTAGTATGCTTGGGACCAGGTGTCCTACTAGAAGTTCATGAGGGTAGTTGCGGGAACTACTACGATGCCGAATCACTAGTTCACAAGGTCATCAGAGCAGGATACCATTGGGCCAATATGGAGAAAGACACTAAAGAATTCGTTCGAAAATGCGAAAGCGCCAAAGGTATGCACCGATGATCCACCAACCCGGAGAGGAACTTCATTAAGTCTTATCTCATGGCCATTCATGAAATAGGGAACATACATCGTCAGCCTTCTGCCTATTCGGGATACCTGCCGAAATTGCATGCGACAATGGAAAACAATTCATCGGTAGCAAAATAACAAAGTTTATCGAAGATCACAAAATAAAAAGAATCCTATCGACACTATATCCTCCTAGTGGGAACGGGAAGGCCGAATTGACAAACAAGACCATCATTCAGAATCTAAAGAAAAGATTGAACGACGCCAAGGGAAAATGGAGGGAATTTTTACCTGAAGTCCTTTAGGAATATCGAAGAACGTCAAAATCCAGTAAGAGGGCAACGCTTTTTTCTTAGTATACGACGTCGAAACCCCGATCCCAGTCAAAGTCGGAGAACCCAGCGTCAGGTTTCGATATGCAACGGAAGAGTCAAATCACGAGGCTATGAGTATGAGCCTCGAACTACTAGATGAAAAACGGGAAGCCGCCCTCGTTAGAATGGCCGCACAAAAACAACACATCGAAAGGTATTATAATCAGAGGACCAACCTTCGCCACTTCAGAATCGGGGACTTAGTTTTGAGAAAAGTCACCATTTATACTCGAGACCCTAATGAAGGAAAACTCGGTCCAAATTGGTAAGAACCCTATCAAGTCCACGATATCATCGGAAAGGGATCCTACAAGCTTGGCACGATAAGAGGCGAGTAACTACCAAATGATTGGAACATATCACTCCTCAAACGATATTATTGTTGAGGTATGACCTTCTCCTTTTTCATTTACATTTTATACTAACTTAATTTCAGGTGTTCAAATGAAGGCATCGAAGTTCTCTCCAAGCAGGAAGATATTAGATCTTAAAGCACGCGTTGCACTCTTTTCCCCTTCGACCGGTTTTTATACCAAATGGATTTTTCCGGCAAGGTTTTTAACGAGGCAACCATCATTCATGCTAAATTAGAGTATCCGAGGCTTCTGTACAATCAACCTTGAATGCTGGGGGGCATCACCCTCGGATGTTATGTTTTCAAGGAAAATACTTCATGCCAGCAGGGTCTCGACAAGAAAACTTTGTAAAGGACCAAACGGTCGAATGAACTGTATCCGTATAGATTACTCGAACCCTAGTGGAAAAACATGTACGCATGTATGAAATATTGAAAGAAGTACTTTTCCTTACCAGATGTCCCATGCCTTAATGAATTTTCTACTTTACAAGTTCTATACTTATGATATCTTGTGAAAATTGGCTCAAGGTCCGAGTGCAACTAAACTTCGAACGATTAACCCCATACTCGGGGACTGCTATAAAAAAATTAGCATGTTTGAACAATTAAACTTCGAGACCATAAGACCTCAAAGAGGTAACCCTCGACTTTATAGGCCAAGGCCATCCTACTCGGGGACTAACACTTTGAACAAGTTCAAAGTATTATTGGGAAAATAATCCCAAGACGAAGACCCAAAGGTTACGGTTGAACTAACGTGGCTCGGAGACGTCTGAATTCCCCAATGAAAACAGGCCTTCAAATTCTTTTGTAAACCTGTTAAAATGTCTACCCTCAGCAGAATAATTAAAGGGCTTCGATAATATCGGCCCTCGAAAAACCTTAAGAGGTATCGAACTGTTTAATACAAATTTGTTCTAAGGCACAGAAAGCAAAGGGTTTCGATAATGCTAAATCCTCAAAAAACCCAATAGGTACAAACTTACTTCATGCTAAGGCATAACAAATTCTTATATGTTACAAAAATTTAAGCCGAAAAAGGGAAAAAGCCACTCTTCTGAGACCATATCAACCCGATTCAAGAGCCTAAGGGCCATTATATTTTTGAGTTCGAGAGTCCATTCTCACTCAACTCAAACCTAAGGGTTTTACTATTTCGAGTTCGAGCAAGAACTCACTAGACTAGAAAGGCAGTATTAGTTTGGCTTCAGCCAAGTTGCCTAAAATCCGAAGTCTTAAACATATTATTCACAAGGCATGAAATATACCAAAATTTTACAAGGCACAAAGCGAATTGAAATTATCATAAGTCAAAAATTGGGACGAAATTTAAAAAAGAAACATTCTTATATATATGAACAAAGGTATACAAAGGACCGATCGGGTCCTACACAAAGAAAAGAAAAGAAAAATACAAGTGCCCTAGCTAAGTTCGGGGGTGACTCCCTCCTCGGGGCAGTTTCTTCCTCGGGGCGCTCATCATTATCGGGCCCGCTCTTGCTACCTTCCTCATCGTCATCGTCATCGGAAGAGGGCAGTAGCTTGGCATCGGCTTCATGCACCTTTGCATGTGCTATCTCCTTAGAAAGGTCAAAACTTCGAGCGTGAATCTCCTCGAGAATCTCTCTCCGGGATTGGCATTTGGCAAGCTTGGCGGTCCATTTTGCTCGATCGACAACCTCCCTCAATTGTGCCTGAGCATCCTTGGCATTATCCAGATATATGGCCACCGACTTATCAGCCTCGGTCTTTACTTTTCCGGCCTCATCTTAGGCCTTTGCAAGTTTAGCTTCGAGCTCTTCAACCCTCTTAGCCTGAATCGATCACTTTTCCCTTGTACTTCGAAGTTATACTTTGACCGACGACAACTGGGCCAAGGCAGTTTCCTTCTCAGCAGCAAGGCGGTCCATGCCTTCCTTCCATTTGTAGCAGTCAGCTTTCACTCGATCGACCTCCTCCCGGAACAGCTCGAACCTCTCGATCTTTTGCTGCAACTACTACATTGAAACATTAGCTTCCGCCATCAAATAGAGCCCGTGGTTTTTCAAAAGAATCATTACCTGCTCGTTCATCTCAGTTTCCTCCTTACAAGCTCTAACCAAATCAGCTCGTAGGTCCTTGATCCACCATCCTTCTGCCCACAGAGAAGCTTGAGAGAATTCCTCTCCTCTAAAAGTCTTTGGAGATCTGCCTCGCATTGTCTTACTTCGGCTCGGGACTTAGAGAAAGCCTGTATGAAAAAGGGAAGGAGTTAGACAGAGAAAAGGAAAAATGAAAGAAAGCTACATCAACAAATTTCGTACTTACTATGTTCAAAAGACGTTAGGCCTCTTCGAAGAGGTTGGATACATCATTGAGATCATAGGCATCCTCGACCCCGGTAAAGCAATCCCTAAAAGGATCCTCCTCACTAGGGTCTCTGCCTAATTTGGGAGTCCTTATGGCTCATGCATACCTTATGGACTCTTCGGAAAAGGCAGGTAGTAATGGTGAGTGAACTGCTTTCACTACCCCAAGCGAGTCACTAGGGGCGCTCTGTTTAGCTCCAAGGGTCTTGGGACCAACCCCCTCTGGTATGTTTGTTGTTTGACGAGGGACAACCTCGACCTAAGATGATTCGGGAACTTTGCCCGAATCTTTCTTCAAAACTTCTTCATCACGAGGCAGGGCCTCGTCAACCGCCACTAATTTAGCGGGCTTGGGGGTCTCGACGATCTTCCTCACTTAGGTCACCACCGCCGAGTCAACACCTTCATTTTCATCTTCTTCTTCTTCCCTTAGCCTTTGTACTGACTCCAAAGTCAGAGGGATAATGTTCCCTTTGGGTTTTTGAGCAGCTCTCTTTCTGGGTTTTTCCCCCTCGGGGGTCGAGGTCCCTTTCCTCTTATTGTCCTTCCCCGGCTTCGGAGTCGGGGCCATGGCCTCTTCCTCACTACTCGTAGGTATCAAGACTGCATCCTTGTTCAGGCCTGCACAAAAAAAGACTAAGTAAGTAAAAAGAAGTATAGTCAATGCCTCAGGTATGAGAAAAGGGAAACTTACCATGGTTCTTTGCCTCCCATCGGCCTTTTGACAAGTCACACCAACAACGCTTAGCATATGAAGAAGTCGAAGCCAGCTTTCGGACCCAGCTCTTGAGGTCAGGGACTGCTCGAGGCATCCAAGAAACCGTTGCACGATGAACGAAGATGTTAAATGAAGTAGAAAATGAAACACAACATGGAAATTAACAAGTAGAGTGTTACTTACGCTTCGGGTTCCATTTCTCAGGAAATGGCATTTTCTCTTTCGGGATGAGATCACATATCCTCACCCGAACGAACCGACCCATCTACTCTCGGTCTTTGTCCTCGTCAATGCTCGAGAACAGCGCCTTGGTCGCTCGACGTTTCAGCTTGATTAATCCCCAAAAGATATGAGGGTTGTATAATCTGATAAGGTGATCGAGGGTGAACGACTTCCCCTCGGCTTTGTTGGTAAAGAACTGGAGCATGATCATTATGCACCAAAAGGAGGGGTGTATTTGGCCCAAAGTCACCTGATATTGACGACAAAAGTCAATGATGACTGGATTGAGAGGGACAAACGTGAAAGGATAAGTGTAAACACTTAGATACCCTTTCACGTGGGTAGTGATGCTCTCTTCAGGGGATGGGATCTCTACCGCTTTATCCCCCCAGTTATGATCCCTTTTAATTTTCTCGAGATACCCTACGGCTATCGAGAAGATATACCGCGATACGTGCTCACATCGACCAGGGACCAATGAAGGATTATCGGTTTTTGAAGTCGGATTTAAGAACACACGGGCCGCGAACGCACTCCTCAGGGAGCGGATCCACCGACGTTTTATCACTGGCGTGCCGTGAAGAAGAAGAGGAAGATTTTTCCTTTTGTGGGACCGTTTTGGATGTTTTCGCCATTGTATGGGTTGAAGAAAGAGGAAGATAGTTTGGTGGTTTGAGACTAGCGGTGAAGGCCTAAGGAACAATGAAAGAGAAGAGCTTGAGAGAGGTAAAAACTTAGAAGAATAGACGAAGGTAGAAGTAAAGTTTTATTCAACAAGAAGAAGGTGTATTTATGGATTTATGGTGACGGTTCAACGACACTAGTGGCCGACCGCCAACTGGCACTCATAAATGGTTTGGGAAACTGTACCGACGGGACATTTCGGTCACTTCCATCTCTTACGTCACGGGGATGACATCATTATTTATCGAGGTCAAAGAAAAAATCAAAGGCTTAGTTCGATTCTTCTCATTATAATCCAAGAAACGATGGGACTATCTGTATACGGTAGAAATTGGGCAACCCAATTTCACTATTTGGCCGAGACTAGGATGTTGCATCGAAGAGCTGAGGCACTAAGTTCGAGATCGAAGTCTTTTTCGAGGTCGATGTCAGTATCAATCGAAGCCAGGGGAGATAGACTCCGGGTAACATCGGGGATAACTTAGTAACGGAAATAGCGGGATATCCGTGATTAGTCGAGGATCGTGCCGTGAATCTCAGAACGGATCGAATCAAAAACGGTTAATTATTTGTTTATACCATCTCCTTCTGTAATTAGAGATATACCATAATTAGGATTCCTCTACTATATAAAGAGGAGTTCCAATCATTTGTAAAGATCATTGTTCACTGAGACAAAAGCAATACAATTCTTACTTTCTAGCTTGTTATTGTCATCAGACTATTCTATCTTAATTGTTCTTGTACTGTCATCACCTCGAGGGTACCTTAATATGAGGATGAAGCTATGTTTGCACACTGGTATGGTTTATTTACAATTCAATTCTGTCATTTACTTTCTTATTTATCAATTGGTATTGTGTGAAATCACATGTCCTTAAAACCACAATATAAGTTTAAAACCACAATATAAATTTAATTGTTATCTAAATTTTAGGGTAAACAATGTTATTGATTCTTCGAAACAAATGTGAGCTTAATTATTAATCAATATAGGAGTGCCTTATTGTTTTATAATCCCTGTTTTTTCCATTCTAAATAATTCTCTTTGATTTGAGCACCAAAATGATGTATTTTTTTGAACAAATGCCTATGTGAATCTTTTTACAAGGTGCATGCTTGATACGCCCACACGCCCAACAAAAACAATTTGGAAAGATATTGAATTCTGCAACTATATATGTCCTGCCAGCCGAACTAATCCTACTTTCATTGAATGATAAATCCTACTTTCTCATGGGTAGGATTTAAGTATAAAAAAGAATAGCTGCATATGCTTGCCTTATAAGCAAGACAGTTCAGGAAATAATCCTTTCATCTATGGGAGTGCAGAAAATGTTGTGGACGCGCGTATAGGCACCTTGTTTCAATTGGTGTCACCTGTCTCAGCAATAAGCAATTGGTACACTACTGAGACCTAGAATAGGATAGATGCACTAGTGTCACCCAGAGGCGGATTCAGATTTTGAAGATTGTGGGTAAGGGTGGCAAACGGGCGGTTCGGGTCGGATATGAGACGAGTCAAAAATGGTTAATACAAAAACGGATGAATTATCCGACCCAACCCATATTTATTACGGATAAAAAACGGGTTAACCGGTGGATAACATGGATAACCATATTATCCATGGCTTCTTAAATATGATCACTTTTGGGAGAATTCCTAGTCTCCCAAATTTGAGGAACCCCCAATTTAAGGCTTTGTAAATGTACACAATTAAACTCATTAGTTATCCATTGGTTATCCTGTTACACCCCATGTTTTCCTACGTGAGAATACATCGTAAGTCAATTGATGTAAGCTCGGAAATAAGATTATATTTGATGGAATATAAAGTACGTTAATCATGTTACATTGGAGGTTACAAATATTTAAGATCATGAATAACGAGTACCAAGAGGGTTGGAAAGCTTAGAAGCT
>ML530140.1:16898-77991 GCA_005239535.1 Nicotiana rustica | reverse complement strand
GGGTGATTTGTGTGGTGTCTAATTTTTTGCGTGCACTGATTATAAAAGGACCTGGTTCTTCTAAGTGTTCCTTACCTACTGTTGTTGAAATAGTAAATGCGGAAAGAAAAGAACACAAGTATTTTTACGTGAAAAATACCCGGCTCAAAAGGTAAATAAAACCACGACCTACTACTCAGTAAGGTTTTCCTCAACTCTTCACTAAATTACTGAGACAAAACAACATTTACAAAAACTCTTTGTAAACTTAAGGATTACCTCTAATCCCGTTGTGGCAACTAGCCTCTAACTGTTGCGACAATTTCAAGTGAACTCTAACTTGAATACTCAGAGTACCTAATACAACTTCCTCTAGATAAAGCTGAAATGCAATTTAAAAACCACCTACTACAATGAAATAAGAATAAAAGATAGACGCTTGGAATTGGTTCTTCTATCTAGTTCATGTCGCTTCAGGTTCGCACACTTGAATCACACAAGAATTGCAATGCCTTGCTATTTTTCTCACGTTTAACTTCAGTTTTTGTGTGTGCCTATAAAATGAGAACATCCTGCAATATATAGAGTTAGTAGCTTAAGAAATAACTAGAGTTCTAATTCTACTCTTCCTTGGTGGAAGAGTTCTAGTTATCCTCAACTTCTAACTCCCCCCTTATCTTGGATAGTGTTCTCTTTGAGTAAGGGGTCCTTCTCCTTATCAATTATGCAACCTTTTTTATCAGGAGATATCAGATATAGCAAGTTAAGCTTTATCTCTCTCACGTGCATCCCTTATGCTTGAATTTGCCCGTGTCTATGTACATTGTGGATGGACTAAGTGCTTGAGTTCCTTTGTCAATCTTCAAAACAAACTTCACTTAGGCCAACAAATTCTCCATTTTTTATGATGACACACTCTTTGCTTTTCATAAGTAGTCCCTATTTCAACTCAGATCAACATAAACACAATGTTAGAATATTTTACCTTTTTAAAGGCACTTATCACCAAGGACCAGGTTCATCGGGTTATAAACATCACAGTCCAAAGTAAAAACATAACTTAATTCCCCTTTTTGGCATCATCGAAAAGTTGCATAATAATGTTAGATAACTAGATTTTAATAGAAATTACTCATGGCCACTAGGCAATTTCAAATGCAATCATTGAGTCAATCATCATCTATCAATCTAAGGATATTAGCCATCTAAGAAATATCAACAAATAATTAGAGCAAAAACACAATGAATTTCATTGATTGATAAGATAGTACCACAAAGCATAAGAAGAAATTAAAACACTAGATCGTGAGCAAAAGAAACAAAAAATCCCGAACGGGGTCACTCGTTGATCTATACCGGGCTAGGAAGGCTTAAGGCTGGGAAGGACCAGGTTCTTGGTTTTCGGTTTGAAGCAGTTTCAGCATATCCTGAAGAATGCCATCATTCTTCTCCTTTTCTTTTGCCAGCTCAGCTCTGAGAGCATCTCTCTCAGTCTCCATTTCTACCAACCGCTTCTTCATCCTATTAACCTCAGCATCCTTAGCCCCACTTTCTTTCACCAAAGTACGCATTATGCTGTTTCTAACGACCCGATCGGTCGTTTTGATCTCTAACGTATCATTCAGAAGTTTGAGGTCATGAGTAGCTTCATTTCAGGTATTATGACTTGTAGGCGTGGTCGGGATTGAATTCCGAGAATTTTAGAGTTAATTTGGAAAGACAATTCTCATTTCGGAAGCCTTAAGTTGGACGAATTGACTAAGATTGGAATTTTGAGTAAACAACCTCCGAATCAGAATTTGAAGGTTCCAGCAGGTTCGTATGATGATTTCGGACTTTGGTGTATGTTCAGATCGAGAGTCGGACAACCCGAGAGTGTTTCGACGAATATTATGGAAGATAGCATTTTAGAAGAATTTCATAAATTTGTGTTGAAAGTCATTTCAGAGTTATAGATGTCCGTTTGGGATTCTGAGTATGAGAATAGCTCCGTATGGTGATTCCGGAGTTGATCGGAAGTGAATTCGGATTTCCGTAGGTCATTTTGAAGTCATTTGGCTAAAGATAGGAAATGAAGTATTTTAAGAAATCCGACCGGAAGTGGAAATTTTTATATCGGGGTAGGAATGCGATTCTAAAAGTTGGAGCAGGTACGCAATGTCGAATATGACTTGTGTGCAAAATTTGGGGTCAATCAAATGTGATTTGATAGGTTTCAGCATCGAATGTAGAAGTTTGAAATATTAAAGTTCATAAAGTTTGAATTAGAGTGCGATTCGTGGTGTCGACATTGTTTGATGTGATTTGAGGCCTCGAGCAAGTCTGTGGGATGTTATGGGACTGAGTTGTGTGATTGGACGGGGTCCCGGGGGCCTCGGTTGGATTTCGGGTGGTTAACGGATCAAGTTTGGAGTTTGAAGAAGGGCTGAAGCTGTTGGTGTCTGGTGTGACCGCAATTGCGAGGCTGTGGCCGCAGGTGCAGAGCCGCAGAAGTGGCCAAGGAGACGCAGATGCGGACTGGGGCGCAGGTGCGATGGTATGTCTGCACATACGAGGGCGCAAATGCGGAAAGGAGGATCGCAGAAGCGGGGGGCTACTGGGTTGAGTAGAGCCGCACCTGCGATGGAAATTCCACAGGTGCGAAAAGGCTGGAGGCAGTGCATCGTTTAAAACGGGAAAATTGTCCATTCTTCTCCTAATTTCATTTGGTGTGGGCGATTGTGGAGAGATTCAAGGGGAGATTTTCTTAAAGGATCACAAGGTAAGACATTCCAACTCATTTCATGTTAAATACATGGTTTAAGTTCGGATTTAAGTGTAGCAAATTGTGAAAATTATGGGATTTGGAAGAAAACCTAGAAGTTGTATTTTGGATTTTTACCATGAATTTGAGCATGAAAATTAAAGTAAATTGTATATTTGAGTTAGTAAGACTATGGGTAGAGTTTATCTTCGAGAAATTTTAGAATCCGGGCGCGTGGGCCTGAGGGCATTTTGGTCAATTCTTCGAGCATAGCTGAGAATTTATATAGTTTGAATTGTTAACAAGTATTAGAGTATATTTTCATTAGTTTGCTGTTATTTGGCTAGTTTCGGAGCGTTGTGCAACAATTTGAGTCATCGGAAGGGCTTGGAAGCCGGTTATGGAATATCGGAGTGAGGTAAGTCTCCTTTCTAACTTTGTAAGGGGGAATTGTCCCCATAGGTGAACTAATTAATTATGTGCTACTATTTTCGGGAGCTACGTACGTACGAGGTAACGGGAGTCCGAGTGTAGCTACTATTATGCTTGTGTCCGGGTAGTCTAGGACCCACTAGCATGTCTTACGTGTTGTACTTGTGATTTTGCCAACAATATTAGACCGTTAATACTAGAGAATTAGTAATTGACTACCTAAGAAGGTTAGAGTTTACTTCTCTTAATCATTTAGAAAGAAAATTAATTCTTCCGTGGATAATTGTGTTCCTGACAAAGTTATAATATTTAAACATTATTGAACTTGGCCATTGAATTTCCAGAAATGATTTAAATACTATCCTCATGTTCAGTTAAAGAGAAATTTGTCATTTTTCCTGGAGAAACTGGTTCCCTGATAAGAATGCGGATTAATTATGTGAATATGTGTATTTATGAGCACCTGAGTCGCATGGATGATTCACGAGCAGGATAACTCTATTATTTATATATGACCGCGTCGCATGATCAATTGGCGAGAGGGAAAGATAGATGCATCTATGGTTCGAGCCGTTCGACCCTCGGCAGTGCACATTTTATTATTATTGGTCCGCGCCGTTCGACCATCAGCATTTCTTGCGCATGATAATTGCTGCGTATTTTCTGTAATTATTACCTGTTTATTGGCCTATGAAGTTTTAAATTGCCAACTGAAATGACGAAGATTTAAAGTGTTAAATGTGAAAGAAGTTGATATTACTTATCCCCGATTTTATTATATTGCCTATGATATTCCCTCTTAGTGTCTCACTTGATTATACTAAATTGACTTCTAGCAAGTTTCTAATTCGACCTCTGGTCACTACCTCTTTGAGGTTAGGTGGGATACTTACTGAGTACACGTTGTTTTCGTACTCATGCTACACTTGTTGTGCATTTTTATTGCACAGGTACTTTCACAATGATGTGGCTGGCTTGGAGACTTAGGCGAGCTGCATCATTCGGAGGCGCTCCGCAGCTGGCAGATTCTCCCTCAGATGTATTTGTTTTATTTTAAATTCCTTGTCCAATTGTATTTCGGACAAGCATTGTAGTATATGTTTAATTCTTAGAAATTTGATCATGCACTCGTGACACTGGGTTCTGGGATGTGTTTGAGATGTATTTTATAAAAATGGAATATTAAACTATCGTATTTACTTAGCGGATTTTATTCAGTTATTATGTAATAAAGTGGAAGGTAATGATTTCAAAAATGCTAAAACAGGAAATTTAACTTAACCATTTAATGATTGGCTTGCCTGACAGTGGTGTCCGGCGCCATCACGACCTTATGGATTTTGGGTTGTGACAACTTGGTATTAGAGCACTAGGTTCCCTTAGGTTTCACGAGTCATGAGCAAGTCTAGTAGAGTCTTGTGGATCGGTACGAAGACGTTTGTACTTATCTTTGAGAGGCTACAAGGCTGTAGGAGTACTTCCCTTCTTGATTCCTCATCGTGCGATTTGATTCCTTTGAGGCTTATGCCTACATTTCTTCTTACTGAATCTTATGTGTCGCGAAGTGCTTGCTATAAATCGGGTGTTGTGGAATTGTAATGGTACTACAGATAAGGTGCGAGATGTTTCTCCCTGCGTAGTTGTTGGGCTATTTTCGTCACCTTGTGGAAGGATATTTTGTCATTTCAGCTTGGTAGCTGCACTCTTGAGAGCGTGGAGGCTATGCAGATTGCTATGATGCTTACGATTGGTTATCGCGCGGTGTTGATATGGCGGTAGAATGCATGCCTATATGTCGGGGTAATGAATGGCTTGAGGGGAGGTCTTCTGAGAGTGTGATTTCGAGATTTCAGTATTTAGTTCCGGCGGAGGAAAGGCAATTGGACCATAAATGGTCAGGTTTGGGTTGATAAAGTAGTAAGACTTGGTGTTTTAAAGTGAGGTGGGATATTCACCTGTGATGTGATATCGTCGTCTTGATCGAAAATAAGGTGTTAAGTTCGCCGTCGGTGCTATAGTTTATTCGATTGCATGGGGTCAGAGTATTGTGAAGTAGTATTGAAGAAGCGGCTGTCATAGATCGTGGTGTGCGGTGGTTCAGGATTTGAATAAGTATTTCTAATGCAGGCGACTCGAGAAAGATGATCTCGGCAAGCTTCACATGTGGTGATCTACTGGCTTAAGATCTACAGAGAATGATATTGAATTGAGGCAGCAATTGGGCAGCATACGATGAAGGAAGACATGTGAGAAGTGTCAGGGGGCGGATAAAGTTCTAGAAGTCTAGGTTTAAGAAGCGGAAGCCGAGCAGTTGCTTAGAGGGGGAGTTTGACCAAAGTGGGAGAGTGGAAGCGTAGCATATGAGTTCTGTGGTGAGATAGTTTCACACCTTGAAGAGAAGTTTGAGGTGATTTGAGAATTTTCGTGGATGGTGATTGGGTCCACGGGCTTAAATTGAAATGTTGGTTATTTTGGCGAAGGTTGGATACAACAGAGATGGGTTGTTAGGAATGAAGAAGGATGCAATATGGCGGTGAATTTGAAGATATTGTCGCGCATTTAATGGATGTCCATGAGGAGCGAACGAACTAGTAAAGTTGGTAAATGAAGAAGGGCGTAGGATGGGGTATTGATGTCGTAGAGATTGTGCAATACAGCGTCGTCGGAAGGTGTCGGTTGGTAATTTCCGCAGGTGGGTTATCTCCTGTGAGCAAGTTAGCGGTTGTGTGGTTGGCAAGTTGCTGCAAGGAATTCTAGTGGCTATTCGGTAGGAGGTTGAATACGTGAATGATGCTAGAGACGTGGAGTATTCTTGGAATGCTGACAGAGGAATTTAGAAGGATTTGACGGATTGGTTGGGCAAGATCATGTCAGCAAAGAAGGAAGAATTTCGGTGGGGGTCCAGAGTGGTGCAAGGAGTAGCTTCAGGCTAAGTGGGAGAGCCTCACCGCCTGCAATTAGATTGCAGGATTATCTTCCCATGGGGTTGCGGATCGTCGGCGTATTTGCAAGTTATTACAGCTAAAGGGAAGGGCGTAAAAATTGACCACATTTTATTTAAATTCTAGCCTAAATTTAACCCAACCCACCAGATTATAATAACCCAATTCCTCACCCAGCCCAGACCAACCCGGCCCAAACCCTGGGTCAATCTGAGCCATTGATCAAATTAGATCAACGACCAAGATTTCACTTACCATAATTAATTCAAACTAACCCCTCCCATTTCTCACCGACTCACATCTCTCTACTCTCATCTCTCTCTCTCTAGTCTCTTCTAGAGACTTCTGTCTCTTCAGGTTTCGATGAATTTCTTCATCTTCTCCGGCCATCCCTTCGCCGGAAACCTTGAAACCTTCATCACCCCCTTCCTCTTATGGTTTTCTTATGCCGGTAATGTCATCCCTAAGGCCCTCGAAGGGCGAACACACCCATGGTGTTCCTGTTTACTTCAAGCCTCCAAAGCTTGAGGCTCGAGCCAGCTTCGTTCGAGGTTCTTCTCATCTTCTCTAAGGTTTTCTGTAAAACCTAATGTTTGAAACTTCCGATTCTTTTAAATCTACAATAGATATGTGCCTATTATGAGTTATTATGATGTTTATTTAAAGGTTTTCTATTTTTCCTAAGCGATTCTTCACTTTTAACTAGGGTTCCGAAACCTTTTTCCAAATGGTTTTCTTTGTCGTCTTTTAACACTATCTCATGATTTTCCCTCATGTTTATTATTATTGAAATCTTTTCCTTACAGTTTGGTCAGTATATGTGCTTGATTGTCACGAATAGCTTGAATTTCTAGCGATTTTACTCTGTTTTCCCATTAGGGTTTATGACTCTTCGTCTCCTTTGTGTGTATCATGACTACTCTGTTGATTCATACTAGCATCTATGTAAAAACCCTAATTTTAGACCTAGAACCCTAAAAACTACCGGTTTACCTGTGTGTTTGCATATGTGTTTAATTGACCTTTACCCTATGTTGTTTGTCTTTGGTTCTTCTTACCTCCCTGACTCACATGATTCCTAATTTCATACACTAACGACTGTGTTATTTCATGTTAATTCTCTTCAATTAATGGTATGCATGATCGAATCCTTGATTCTGTGCTATTTTGACACTCAATTGTTTCCTGACTTACTACTTTACTTATTATATGGTTCTCCATGTTATACATAAGAATTTCTATTCGCTAGTTGCTTGAATCCCTGATTCACTATGATTTGAAAAGGTCCTGCTGATCTCTCATGAGATATTTTTCTGATTTCCAACCTCTAACTTATTTTTCTTACCTTGATTTGTTACTGTGATTGATATGGCTTCCTTAATTGATAGTTTTGAACCTAGCCTCAATTGCTTTCCTGATTTGGTCTGAAATTATCCTCTTATATGGTAACTTTCCTTAATTGTACTTACCTACTAGCCGTTTGAGTGCAACCTTCAATTAAAGGATGCTTAATTGTTTGTCATGACTACTATTTTACCTTCTTTCCTTATTTGCCACTCACCGTTTGAATGATTCCCTTGAATCTAGGGATACTTACAATTAATTGATTCTCCGAGTCCCATAATTACTGGGCAGTCTGATTTCTTTACCTTATTCCTTTTACCTAGTTCCAACTATATATATGCTTTGTCTGGGCATTGGTCAGACAAGAGACTGTGGTTCAAAAACCTATCTCTTACACTAAAAAATCTCTGCTCTATTTCTCTTGTGCTATTTGCTACTGTCTAATTCTTAGCCGGCTGCAAGCCAAGGCTAACCATTGTTCTATCCATCTTATTCTTTCGTTTTGCTTGCTTTCCTCTTCACTGGTATGTCCTACTTTAAATTAAAAAACTCCAACAACAATATGATTCTCTATTTGTTTCAGTTCCTGTTGTTCCTGGTCTGCTCCTATTTGTGGTTCTTTTGTGAAGCCTGTAATTAAAATAAATCTCTAGCATGCTATTATGTCTCCCCTTTCCCTTGGATTATTATAACCCCCTTTATGTGTGTTTCTGAGCATGACTTACCAACTGTTTTCTTACTTGTTGTACACCCCAAATCCCTATCACCCCTCTATGTGGTCCTTCATATCTATTTTATAACTCTGCCAATATCAACAATTTCTGAACATGTTTAAACCTGTCTTATATCCTTTCTGAGTTATTGTGTTTGCAGTTAAATGTTCTATGTGTCCCCACCCCCATTGTCCTTGTTTGTAATGGTTCTGTGTGTTTTGGCTGTGCATGAGACCATTTTTGATGTTGTGTTTAGACTGTTATCTATTGCTATACTCTCCTTTCAAAAACTGTTTTAAACAAATCCTCTGGTTTATGAAATGTTTTAACTAAGTCTCTTTCAAAACCTTTTCAAACTCACCTCTGGAATTTCACTTCATTCCTAGATTCTTAAGTTCCACCCCTCAGTGTGGGCACTGCTTTGGGAACCTCTTGAGTTCCCTCTGAACTCTGACACACTGAGGCTGGTATTTTCACACTGCACATGTGTAACTCCTGATTACTAAGTCTGGGTGTGAGCATTGCCCGAGAGCCCCCTAGAGGTCCTTAGAGATCTTTTACACACCCGGACTATGAAAGGCTATGTAACACCAAAGACATTGAGTTTTGGAGGATTTGGGCCTATTGAAGGCTCCCTATAGAATAACTTCTTATTTTCTCTTCTGTTATGTAATTAATAACTCCTGGCTTGTAATAATTTGTAAACAACTTATAGGGATGGTAAGTGAAATGGGAGGGGATAACTATGTATGCTTAGTTACTATAAAGGGTAGAAACCATGTTTAGGCTTTTAATTCCCTATCTGCGCAACAGAGATCATGTGTAGGTTCATATCCATGCATTAAAAATCCTATTCCTTAGGTTCTATGAACCATATAGAGAGGTGATAGGGATTTGGGGTGTCTATCGGGTATTGCATTGATGTGATCCGTATTATTTCAAACCTAGGATATCATTTCTTTCAAATGCTAGGTTATAATCTTTTCAAAAAAAAAATATTGTCGTTTCATAATTGTATTCTAAACACTTGCTCGTTTAATATTTAAAATCCCCTCTTACTTGAGCCCTTTACTTGTTATTTGCTAATTTTACAAATTCACGAAAACTATTTGGCCGGGAACCACATTTGTGGATCCTGAGGGGTGACTAACACCTTCCCCTTGGGATAATTTCAAGCCCTTACCCAATCTCTGGTAATGCAAATTAGTTTCATGAGTTAATTACTCTAGGTGCCCTAACGCACCTCAAACCCGTTAGGTGGCGACTCTCTCTTTAACACCCTTTTCCTTAAAAGAGTTGTCACGTGTCGAAACCCCGATCTTCGCGAGGAAAAAGGGGGGCGCGACAGCATGGCGACTCTGCTGGGGATTTACCTAGGCTTTTACCATTACAAATCGTTTCGTGAATTTGTACCTTTAATTTGTTTGATGCTTGCACCCTTTAATCTTCCCTGATACGTGCAATTAATTGTTTATTTCTGTCAAGTATTTATTTTACAAAACGAAACTGACTTGTTTCTTTGTTTTCCTTTGTAACTGCTTTAAATCATAATTGTTTTCTTTACCGCTTTCCTTAACGTGCACATACATGACTATCTATTTTAATGCTTATTTATTGCATATCATGCTCAGCATTCATACTCCACTCGTGCCAAAAAAAATAATATAGCAACGCTTGATGAGTGGTTGCGCTCTTCTTATATTATTACCCCCTTAAATTCGGAAAGGCGTATTTGCGGTAAAATTAGTCGATCAGCAGTGCAGTCGACAGTCCCGTGCCTTCCCCCTTGAGTTGTCCTCTCAAGGGTACCAGTCTAAAACCCCATAGAAACCTTACTCTGTTATACTGTTGCATGCATCATGGTCAAACCTAGCCAGGCTAGCGTGTTGTCTGCACAATAGCCTTTAAGATAGCCTTGTCCAAAGTCCATCAGGTTTCCCTAAACCCAAACAGACATTATCACGTTCTGTGCATTTATTTGGAGAACTAAATGCTTCCTGCTAATTATTGATGTTAAATAGTCGAGTCTGGTGGGGGTAAGGGCCTAACCTTATTTGCTTTGCAGAAATATGAGGCACGAAGTCCCCAGATTCAGCATGGTCTCCAATATCCACCCAAGACTGTTGAGTTGGTGGGAAGATCTACATTCTAGCGACAAAACGCTCGTCAAGAACATCTAGCCAGAGCATACCTACTGCTAGAACTCCGTCATCTAGGAAGTTGTTCGAGGGAAGCAAGAATGCCGAGTCTGGGAAAGGTCCTTCTGGGACCAAGTAGATAGGAATGTCTTTATTTTCGCTGTTGATGTAATAAGGCCAATGGCCATTAGTGATTTTTATCTTCCGCTTATTTAGAATCGTTTTGGGATTTGTCTATCTTTCTTATCAATAAAATGAGGCATTTAGCACTTAAGTTCTCCAAATCAATTTTTCGCTAGGCCTACCTCGGGCACAAAGAGGTTCCCAACTTAAAACGCGCTTTACATTTCCGTATTTTGTGTTTAAATACCGCAATATTATTTTTCATAATCCTCACCGACTTGGCTACCTTTTGTTTTGTTTCTTTTTCTTTTACTATTCCCCTCTCCAAAGGTTAGTTCGTGCATTCTGGCATCATCCGCTTATCGCACAAGATCCAAGGGCCCTCCACCTACTCCTCCTCCTAGTCCTCCCAAAGGCAGAAACAAAGGCAAAAGTAAGATGACAGAATCCAACGGTATCAGGAAGGAAAATACGGTTGAACAGGTAGAGGCCATTGACGATCGAGGTATTCAAGTCTTGCATGAGAATATGTCACCACTAGAACAGAAATTGCTGAAATTTCAAGAAGAACTCGACCAGGTCAGGAATCTGGCCAACCTATCATTTTCCCTCAACGTCCCATACGTCCACTTTCCAAATGCTCAAAACCCTACACATCCACAGGATATTCAAAGGCAACAAAACCACCCCGCCAAGGAACTAAGCTCTCCCAACACAATGCAAGACTTGCCACACTTCAAACAACACTCCATTACTTGTCTTGGAACCTCAGAATTACACAAAGGACCATTTTCACAACAATCCCATCTATGTGGAAACCATGACCCAATCCACTCCGCCTATCTCACAGGCATCCGAGTCTGATGGAAAGACTTGCTCATCAAGAACTTGGTCGAGGAGCTTAGGAAACTAACCAGTCAAGTTCAAGGTGTTGAAGGAACCAAGGGAATTGAAGGTTTGAATTACGAATATTTCTGTATACAACCTAATGTCGAACTACCCGAGGGGTACAAACCTCCGAAGTTCGAAATGTTTGACGGTGCTGGTGATCCAAGGGTCCATCTGAGGACCTATTGTGACAAGTTGGTCGGCATAGGAAAGGATTAAAGAATCTGGATGAAGCTATTCATGAGGATTTTTAAGGGAGATGCACTATCTTGGTACATCAGACAAGACCCCAAGAAATGGTCAAACTGGGTAGGTATGGCAACAGACTTTATGGACAGGTTTAGATTCAATACATAGAACGCACCAGATGTGTTCTACATCCAGAACTTGAAGAAGAAACCCATAGAAACCTTTCGCGAGTATGCTACTCGTTGGAGGTCTGAAGGCGCTAAAGTCAGACCTGCTCTAGAGGAAGAGCAGATGAACAAATTTTTTGTCCAGGCTCAAGACCCGCAGTATTATGAACGATTGATGATGGTTGAGGGCCACAAATTCTTTGACATTATCAAACTAGGGGAGCGAATATAAGAAGATATTAAGAGCGGTATGGTCACAAAATCTGAATCCTTGCAAGCTACAAACAAGGCTTTACAGTCTGGTGGTGTGTCTAAGAAAAGGGACGTGGGAGCTGTAATGGTTGCACAGAGAGCCAAATCCCCACTCAAATACAAAATTTATCCAACACCTCTACTCACATACCAATCAACCCCGAATTACCAAGCACCCTCACCTTCTTACCAAGCTCCACCGCCTTCATACCAAGCTCCACCACCCGCCTACCAATCTCCACCACCCACATATCAACCTACCTCACCTAGATATGCACAACCCGCTCCTGTCTACCACACTTATAATTCCCAACCATCCCATTACCAATCACCCCCTACCCGACAAAACTTCCTTAGGCCTCGTCCTAACTTTGATCGTCGCCCTCCAAAACAATACACTGCCATAGCTGAACCCATTGACCAGCTGTATGAGAAGCTCAAAGCTGTTGGTTACGTCACACCTGCCCTTGTTGCCACCCCTGAGAACCCTTCCCGGTAGGTTAAACCAAACAAATCCTGTGCATACCATTCCGGCATGAAAGGAAACACCATCGAAGAATGCCGCTCTATGAGGGATAAGATACAGACTCTCATTGATAACAAGATTATTGTGGCAAAAAACCCCACTCCAAACGTTCGCAACAATCCTTTACCAGACCATAAGGGTGGAGGTATCCATATGATTAAGATAGAAGATGATTGGGATCCCGAGGGATCAATCGGGTTGATCGCAGAGGGCGATGACCCAAAGAAACCTGAAGTCACTCTCAAGCCGATCATAGTCCAGATTCAACCATCTGAGGATGCTGAGGTAAATATGTCTATCCCACTGGAGTTTGAAGCAGTGTCGCCGGCAAAGGCACCAGTACCGATTGAGGTTGAGTTTGTATCTCCAGCGAACGCACCAGCACCGTTCGAGGTTGCAGTCCTACCACCTCGAACACACGTTCCAGTTGAAGTAAAGATGGTCGCACCGATTTCGGTGGCAATGTCAACCACACCACCTTTCTACTCAAATGCTATACCTTGGGACTATACAGTCGAGGCGAGAAGGAAAGTCAAAAGAAGGCCTGAGGAAGTTGTCGCAGCATAGGGTATGACAAAAATTGGTAGGGTCTATACCCCTGAGCATCTGGCCGAATCAAGCAAGCAAGCTGCCAACCGGCCACCCGTTATTGAAATAGGTTCAGATGACCTTTGGAGGAAAATACAGGCTAAGGAGTATTCGGTCATCGACCAGCTGAACAAGACACCAGCACAAATATCCATCCTCTCTTTGATGCAGAATTCCGAGATGCACCGAAGTGCTCTGTTGAAAGTGTTGAGTGAAGCGTATGTACCAAGCAACATCACTAGCGGGGAAATGGCCAATATGGTGGGCCAGGTGTTGAAGAGTCACAAGATCACCTTCCATGAGGACGAGTTACCACCTGAAGGATTGGGGCACAACAAAGCACTGCACATCACCGTGCAATGCGAATATTATTTCATCACGAGGATCTTGATCGATGGAGGTTCCAGTCTTAACATCTATCTATTGATAACACTCAAGAAATTGGGTAAAGGGCTACATGAGATAAAGGATGGAGGGATCAACGTGAAAGCCTTCGACGGTTCTCAAAGGTCTACTATTGGGGAGATTAGTCTATGTCTACAGATGGGGCCAACTTGGTTCGAAGTGGACTTCCAAGTGATAGACGTCCCGACATCTTACAATCTACTGTTAGGGCGACCCTGGATCCACGTTGCTGGGGCCGTGGCATCGACACTACATCAGGCGGTAAAATTCGAATGGAACCACCAAGAGGTGATTATTCATGGCGACGGTAGCAACCATATTTATGGTCGCCAAACCATCCCGGTCATTGAAGGAAGAAGAAATCTAGGCGGAGGAACTTATCACCACATTGAACAAGTCAACGCTATCGACAAGGACAAGTGGTGGGATAGCAAGATCGAGAGCATCCTGAACTGGAAAGGGTACGAGCCATGCAAAGGGCGCGGTAAGAACCGACAAGGGATCACAAAGCCCATAAAGCTCAAGAAACATGGTACTACTTTCGGTCTGGGGTACCACCTGGGAAGAATTCAACGACTGGTCACCACCGTGGCGCGGTCCTTACTACCCTATGGAGCAGCCAATACCTCATCTGGAGCAGACCTTCAAGCAGGCTGACATTATGGATCAGACGAGGAAGAAGCACTTGCAACAATGAGGAGTTTGTTTCTCGAGGACGATGATATGGATTGCTGTGTTGTTCTCGAGGAGAAGGGGGAGGAAGGCCTTTCCATATAGGCTGTAGACAGGGGGGCATCTCTCAAAAACTAGTCTATCAGGACGACCAAAACCCGATGAGCCTCGGGGTAGCAAGGCTAAAAACAAGCATTACTTACTGTTTTATTTACTAAATGATTTTCCCTTTTCTGCATTTTCAACTCCTACAATAAGATCTTCAATGTTCAAAACAGTTATTCAATTTATCAAAGCATTTTCTAATTTCTTTTATGAATCCAATATTTATTGCTACTGTTTTCTCTCATTACTTTATCTATACAGCATTACTATTACTTGTCTTGATGAACCGATGACTGTGACATGCAATGAGACAACGCAGTAAACGGACATTGATTCAGAGGAAGATGATATACCCGATGAGATTGTTAAAGAGATCGAAAACTTTGAAAACATACCTAAGTCCAACCTGGACGAGACCGAGGTTATCAATCTGGGAGATTCAGAGAATGTCAAGGAAACACGCATTAGCATTCATTTATCACCGTTAGAGAATAAAGAATACACCGAATTCCTAAAGGAGTATGAAGACATATTCGCCTGGTCGTATGATGACATGCCCGGTCTAAGTACGTCTATTGTGGCTCACAAATTGCCGACCAATCCAACGTGTCCATCGGTAAAGCAAAAGCTCAGAAAGTTCAAGCCTGACATGAGTTTGAAAATCAAAGAAGAAGTTACCAAGCAGATCAATGCCAAAGTTCTCCGGGTAGTTGAGTACCCAACATGGTTAGCCAACATCGTACCTGTGCCAAAGAAAGACAGGAAGGTTAGAGTCTGTGTCGACTACCGAGATCTCAACCGGGCAAGTCCGAAAGATGACTTCCCCTTGCCGAATATACACATTCTTATTGACAAATGCGCTAAGCATGAATTACAGTCCTTCGTGGATTGCTTCACGGGTTATCATCAGATTTGGATGGATAAGGAAGATGCTGAGAAAACGGTGTTCATTACACCATGGGGAGTGTGCTGTTACAAGATGATGTCGTTCGACCTAAAGAATGCAAGGGCCACCTACATGAGGGGTATGACCACCATATTCCACGACATAATTCACAAGGAGATCAAAGTGTATATGGATGACGTCATTATCAAATCAAAGAAAGCCGCTGATCACATGGAGGATTTGAGGAAGTTCTTCAATAGGTTGTGAGAATATAATCTGAAGTTGAACCCCGCGAAGTGTGCATTCGGGGTTCCTGCTGGGAAGTTGCTGGTATTCATTGTAAGCCACCGAGGAATAGAATTGGATCCGTCAAAGGTCAAAGCCATTCAAGAATTACCACCACCAAGGAACAAGAAAGATGTTATGAGCTTCCTGGGGAGGCTTAACTACATCAACTGATTCATAGCACAGTCTACAGTCATTTGTGAGCCGATCTTCAAGATGCTGAAGAAGGACACCGCAACTAAGTGGACCGAAGATTGTCAAAAGGCTTTCGACAGAATCAAAGAGTATTTGTCAACACCGTCGGTCTTGGTACCACCTGAGCCAGGTAGACCCCTACTAATCTACCTTGTCGTACTGGATGGAGCTTTCGGTTGCGTTCTTGGGAAATATGATGAAACAGGGAGAAAAGAGCAAGCCATTTACTATCTCAGCAAGAAGTTCACTCCGTACGAGGCTTGGTATTCTTTGTTGGAACGCACCTGCTGCGCTTTGACTTGGGTCACCCAGAAGCTGAGGCACTACTTCTGTGCCTCCACAAAATATCTCATATCAAGGATGGATCCATTGAAGTACATCTTTTAGAATCCCATGCCTACTGGAAAGCTAGCCAAATGGAAAATCCTGCTGAGTGAGTTCGACATTATCTACGTGACTCAGAAGGCAGTCAAGAGACAGGCACTGGCGGACCATCTTGCTGAAAATCCTATGGACGGAGAATACGAACCCCTGAAAACGTATTTTCCCGATGAAGAGGTATCATTCGTATGAGAAGACATTGCAGAATCCTGCGACGGTTGGAGGATGTTCTTTGATGGAGCAGCAAACTTCAAAGGAGTTGGCATTGGAGCAGTCCTAGTATCAGAAACTGGTCAGCACTATCCAGTATCCGCCAAACTCAGATTTCCATGTACCAACAACATGGCTGAATATGAGGCCTACATCTTGGGGCTCAACATGGCCATTGACATGAACATCTAAGAGATGTTAGTAATTGGTGACTCAGACCTATTGGTACATCAGGTACAAGGAGAATGGGCAATCAAAAATCCCAAGATACAGCCATATCTGCATCGCGTACAGGAGTTGAGAAAGAGGTTCGCAAAGATAGAATTTCGGCATGTCCCTAGAATCCAGAACAAGTTCACCGATGCGTTGGCTACTTTGTCCTCAATGATCTAGCATCCGGACAAAAAATTCATTGACCCTATTCCGGTGAAGATCCATAATCAGCCAGCTTACTATGCCCATGTCGAAGAAAAAGCAGACGAAAATCCTTGGTTTCATGATATCAAGGAATATTTGGAAAAAAGAGAATACCCAGATCTTGCAAATGCCACTCAGAAATGCAAACTTCGAAGATTGTCTAACAATTTCTTTCGTAGCGGAGGAATCCTGTATAGGAGGACTCTTGATTTGGTGTTGTTAAGGTGCGTCGACGCAAAAGAAGCATCAAAATTATTCGAGGAAATTCATGCTGGGACCTACGGTCCACATATGAATGGTTTTGTTCTGGAGAAGAAAATACTCCGAGCTGGTTACTTCTGGATGACTATGGAAATGGACTACATCTAGTACGTCCGAAAATTCCACCGCTGTCAGATACATGGAGATATGATAAAAGTACCTCCGAGTGAGCTTAATGCAACAAGTTCACCATGGCCGTTCGCTGCCTGGGGCATGGATGTTATTGGACCAATCGAGCCTGCCGCCTCCAACGGACAGCGGTTCATTCTGGTCGCCATCGATTACTTTACTAAATGCGTTGAAACAGCCTCCTACAAAGCAGTTACTAAGAAAGTCGTGGTCAACTTTGTCCGCGACCGCATTGTTTGTCGGTTCGGAGTTTTGGAATCAATCATAACCGATAATAGTTCTAATCTCAACAGTGACTTGATGAAAGCTATGTGTGAAACTTTCAAGATCAAACACAAGAATTCCACAACCTATCGACCTCAAATGAATGGAGTTGTAGAGGCCGGCAACAAAAACATCAAGAAGATACTAAGGAAGATTATAGAAAGGCACAAGCAATGGCATGTGAAGTTATCATTCGCCTTACTGGGATATCGTACCACGGTCCGCACATCAACCGGGGCAACTCCCTATATGCTGGTGTATGGTACATAGGTTGTTATTCCTGCCTAAGTTGAGATTCCATCTCTAAGAATCATACAAGAAGCTGAACTCAGCGACACAGAATGGGTAAGGAACCGTTATGAGCAACTGGCCCTCATAGACGGAAAGAGAATGAACGTAGTTTGTCATGGTCAACTCTACCAGAACAGAATGTCCGGATCCTTCAACAAGAAAGTCAAGCCGAGATGATTCACGCCAGGGAAGATGGTGTTAAAGAAAATCTTTCCACATCAAGACGAGGCCAAAGGGAAGTTCTCTCCCAACTGGCAGGGCCCGTACATGGTTCACAGAGTGCTGATAGGAGGAGCACTTATACTTGCAGAAATGGACGGAGAAGTTTGGCCAAAATCAATCAATTCAGATGCAGTCAAACTCTACTATGTGTAATTCTTTATGCTTTTGCCAACAATGTAAATTGAACTACGCCTGACCTGATTCCCGTTTAAGAGGGGATACGTAAGCAGCACTTATACTTGCACAATTCAATAAAAATCTCATTTTTCCCACAATTGGATATTGGGATGCTCAAAATTCTGAAGCAAGTTCAGTCGATCGCCGCACGAACAACACTCAGAAGTATCTACCTATCAAACTGGGGCAGAATTTTGAGGAGGACCCTCAAAATTCCGTAGCAGGAGAGGTTGCAATGTCTCGAACCTGTCACAATCGTCGGTTCATCTAAAAAACTATTTTTAGATCATATGTTTATGTTATACTTTTACAAAATCATGCATACTTATTCTTGAAACAACTTGTTTAGCAAACGCTACCCCAATGATAAAGACGGTATCATCAGATCAAGCCGAACGAATCAAGTAAGGGCTAGCTGGAATGCGAACTAACTGTTCCCCTGCAGAAATCACGATTTTTCTTTGGGTGCAGGCACAAAAACTGCAAAGGCCCCAAAAACATACTACCCGCCCGAAGGACATATATTGCTCAAAGACATGCTTCTAAAACTCGTCGCACATGCCGACATTTATCATAAACACGAACGATGCTTCATTATCACAATACTCGCAACAATCACGGTGTCGCAATTTATCACCAGCTAAGAGCTCCTACTGCATTTTATTTCTTGCATAAGGCTACCTTTCTGCCTTCCGAGACTAAACATTGTCTCCATATGCATTGCATAAGGCTACCATTCTGCCTTCCAACTTGCATAAAGAAAATATTCTGCCTTCCGAAACTAAACGTTGTCTCCATCTACATCTGCATTGCATAAGGCTATCATTCTGCCTTCCGAGACTAAATGTTGTCTCCATCTACATTTTATTTCTTGCATAAGGCTACCATTCTGCTTTCCGAGACTAAACACTGTCTCCATCTGCATCTGCATTGCACAAGGCTACCTTTCTGCCTTCCGAGACTAAACACAGTCTCCATCTGTATCTGCATTGCACAAGGCTACCTTTCTGCCTTCTGAGACTAAACGTTGTCTCCATCTGCATTTTATTTCTTGCATAAGGCTACCATTCTGCCTTCCGAGGTTAAGCTCTACCTCCATCAACATTTGCATAAGGCTACCATTCTGCCTCCCGAGGCTAAACTCTGCCTCCCATTTACTTTTCAAAAAGCAACCATTGACTCTAGAATTATTTACTTCGCTTTGTTTTCGGGCTAAGCTCTGCCCCTTTAATTCGCAAGACTAAGCTCTGTATTGTTAGCATCATAATTTTGCATCTTCATGGGCTGAAATATCGCCAACTCATCCAAAGGTGTCATCGTTCAGAGGCACCATCTTCATGGCCCGAGAACACCATGTCATGGCCTGAGAATCTCTTTTATCACTTTGCATATCATTATTCAAAGGCATCATGGTTCGGAGGCACCATCTTCATGGCCCGAGGACATCATTTCATGGCCTGCGAATCCTGCATCAAGCAATTCATGGCCCAGGACATCATGGTCTAAAGACGTCATCCTTAACCGTCCAAAGACAACATTCATAGTCCAACGAGAATTTTCATCATGTTTAAATTGCGCACGATATATGCTTGTATTGTCCATTTGCAGGCAATCCGGCTAGCAACAACCATCCAGGCTGGAGCGGTCCCGCTCCAGTTCTCCCAACTACGCCGTTTGTTCACCCAACCTTGCACTTTGCGTCCGTCCTTGTAAAACTTCACTGGTATACCTCGCCGGTGACTCTTGAACTGCATATGGCCTGATTCCTGTAAAACCAGGGATATGTAGGCAGCTCAGGAACCAGGGTGCAGCCTAAACCTCTCAAATCATTTCCACTCGGTCAAAATTGGCTATCATATCTTTACCCGACAACTCATTCATCCTTCCTGGGTAAAGAGGGGCAACTGTTGATACCCAATTTTTCCTAAAAATTATCTTCAAACTTATATATTACCTGTGTGTTTGCATATTTGTTTAATTGAACTTTACCCAATGTTGTTTGTCATTGGTTCTTCTTACCTCCCTGACTCACATGATTCCTAATTTCATACACTAACGACTGTGTTATTTCATGTTAATTCTCTTCGATTATTGGTATGCATGCTCGAATCCTTGATTCTGTGCTATTTTGACACTAAATTATTTCCTGACTTACTACTTTACTTATAAAATGGTTTTCCATGTTATACGTAAGAATTTCTATTCGTTAGTTGCTTGAATCCCTGATTCACTGTGATTTGAAAAGGTCCTGCTGATCTCTCATGAGATATTTTTCTGATTTCCAACCTCTAACTTATTTTTCTTACCTTGATTTGTTACTGTGATTGATATGGCTTCATTAATTGATAGTTTCGAACCTAGCCTCAATTGCTTGCCTGATTTGGTCTGAAATTATCCTCTTATATGGTAACTTTCTTTAATTGTACTTACCTACTAGCCGTTTGAGTGCAACCTTCAATTAAGGGATGCTTAATTATTTGTCATGACTGCTGTTTTACCTTCTTTCCTTATTTGCCTTTCACCGTTTGAATGATTCCCTTGAATCTAGGGATACTTACAATTAATTGATTCTCTGAGTCCCATAATTATTGGGTAGTCTGATTTCTTTACCTTATTTCTTTTACCTAGTTCCAACTATATATATGCTCTGTCTATGCATTGACCAGGGAGGAGACTGTGGTTCAAAAAACTATCTCTTACACTAAAAACTCTCTGCTCTATTCTCTTGTATTATTTGCTACTGTCTAATTGTTAGCCGGTTGCAAGACAAGGCTAACCATTGTGCTATCCCTCTTATTCTTTCGTTTTGCTTGATTTCCTCTTCACTGGTATGTCCTACTTTAAATTCAAAACTCCAACAACAATCTATTTGTTTCGGTTCCTGTTATTCCTGGTCTGCTCCTATTTGTGGTTCTTTTGTGAAGCCGGTAATTAAAATACATCACTAGAATGCTATTATTATCTCCCCTTTCCCTTGGATTATTATACCCCCTTTATGTGTGTTTCTGAGCATGACTTACCAACTGTTTGCTTACTTGTTGTACACCCTAAATCCCTATCACCCCTCTATGTGGTCCTTCATATCTATTTTATAACTATGCCAATATCAGCAGTTTCTGAACATGTTTAAACCTGTCTTATATCCCTGCTGGGTTATTGTGTTTGCAGCTAAATGTTCTATGTGTCCCCATCCCCATTGTCCTTGTTTGTAATGGTTCTGTGTGTTTTGGCTGTGCATCGGACCATCTTTGATGCTGTGTTTAGACTGTTATCTATTGCTATACTCTCCTTTCAAAAACTGTTTTAAACAAATCCTGTGGTTTTTGAATTGTTTTAACTAAGTCTATTTCAAAACCTTTTCAAACTCACCTCTGGCACTTCACTTTATTCCTAGATTCTTAAGTTCCACCCCTCAGTGTGAGCACTGCTTTGGGAACCTCTTGAGTTCCCTCTAAACTCTGACACACTGGGGCTGGTATTTCCACACTGCACATGTGTAACTCCTGATTAATAAGTCTGGGTGTGAGCATTTCCCGGGAGCCCCCTGAGGCCCTTAGGGATATTTGACACACCCGTACTATGAAAGGCTATGAAACACAAAAGGGATTGAGGTTTGGAGGATTTGGGCCTATTGAAGGCTCCCTATAGAATAGCTTCTTATTTTCTCTTCTGTTATGTAATTAATAACTCCTGGCTTGTAATAATTTGTAAACAACTTATGGGGATGGATAGTGAAATGGGAGGGGATAACTATGTATGCTTAGTTACTGTAAAGGGTAGAAACCATGTTTAGGCTTTTAATTCCCTATCTGCGCAATAGAGATCATGTGTAGGTTCATATCCATGCATTAAAAATCCTATTCCTTAGGTTCTATGAATACTGTTTTAGCATGTTCATCCTCATTCATTTAGAAAAATCCTGTGTTAGAATACGTACTTTGCATTACTTTATACGATGCCATGTACACCTAGGAATCATGTATTAGGCTTAACAAACTAATAAACAAGTGGTTTTTGTGAAGCTGCGATGCAATACGAACACCTGAGATATTCTGCCTTAAGATAAACACAATGTTAATAAATAGGTCCTTCTACATATTTTTGAAAGCATGTTCTGGATTTGAAATATTCGTGCATGTAGAATATCATGTTTAGGTCCTGCATCATTCTGCATCTTCTTTGCATTAGATGTCATGCTTTAGGATTGCATTTGTATTCGCTTAGGCATCCCCTAGCTTGATTATTGATAAAAACAGACTCATCCAGTTTGGTAACTATTTTCTGAAATCTGAACACCTAGAACAACATGATTATTAGTACGATTTAAGCATTTTTCTGTTGTGACTGGTACGCCTAGGCAAGACTTAGGTGCTAAACTTGTTGAAAACTGGAAATATACTCCTTTATACATGCTGCTCGACTATTAATAGGTTAAAATCAGTAAGCAAAAACTGATAAAACCCCTTCTCTGAATTAAGTAGTAAAATTACCTCTCTATCGCATTCCAGTTTCGCCTAGATATCATGCTTTAGGATTCTGAAATTAATAAGGCCTTTACCTGTGTTTGATTCGTTCTAATTATATGCATAATCTGTGGAGGAATATTTGGGCCTCATATCTGCTTTATGTGTTTCCCTTTATCTGCAGTCCTAATTGTTATTGTTTGTCGCTTAGAATCTTTCCCTTTAAACCTAAGGGTCATCCTAGTACCTCCTTTAAGATAGTAGTCCTAACCTCCTCCGGAACTTCTAGGATGGGACGGGTAATAGAACGCAATAGATCTCGTGACCAAACACGCGCTTTAATCACCTTCACGGGGAGGGAAAGGGTAGAATATTGATATGATGACCGATGCGCTAATACCACGTGTAGCCCCTATTTGAGGAGTGTCTATCGGGTATTGCATTGATGTGATCAATATTATTTCAAACCTAGGATATCATTTCTTTCAAATGCTAGGTTATAATCTTTTCAAAAAAAAACTTTGTCATAATTGTTTTCTAAACACTTGCTCGTTTAATATTTAAAATGCCCTCTTACTTGAGCCCTTTACTTGTTATTTACTAATTGTACAAATTCACGAAAACTATTTGGCCGGGAACCACATCTATGGATCCTGAGAGGTGCCTAACACCTTCCTCTTGGGATAATTTCAAGCCTTTATCCAATCTCTGGTAATGCAAATTAGTTTCATCAGTTAATTACTCAAGGTGCCCTAACGCACCTCAAACCCGTTAGGTGGCGACTCTCTCTTTTACACCCTTTTCCTTAAAAGTGTTATCACGTGTCGAAAGCCCGATCTTCGCGAGGAAAACGGGTGGCGCGACAACGACTTGTGTGCAAAATTTGGGGTCAATCGGATGTGATTTGATAGGTTTCGGCATCGAATGTAGAAGTTTGAAATTTCAAAGTTCATAAAGTTTGGATTGGAGTGCGATTCATGGTGTCTCCATTGTTTGATGTGATTTGAGGCCTCGAGCAAGTCTGTGGGATGTTATGAGATTGAGTCGTGTGATTGGACGGGGTCCCAGGGGCCTCGATTGGATTCCAGGTGGTTAAGGAATCAAGTTTTGAGTTTTAAGAAGGGCTGAAGCTACTGGTGTCTGGTGTGACCGCACCTGCGAGGCTATGGCCGCAGGTGCGGAGCCGGAGAAGCGGCCAAAGAGACGCAGATGCGGACTGGGGCGCAGGTGCGAGGGTATGTCTACACCTACGAGGGCGCAGATGCGGAAAGCAGGATTGCAGAAGCGGGGGGGCTGCTAGGTTGAGTAGATCCGCACCTGCGATGGTAATTCCGCAGGTACGGAGCCGCAGGAGAGGCTATTGCACCGCATGTGCAAAAAGGCTGGAGGCAGTGCAGCGTTTAAAACAGGAAAATTGGCCATTCTTCTCCTAATTTCATTTCGTGTGGGTGATTGTGGAGAGCTTCAAGGGTATATTTCTTCAAGGATCACAAGGTAAGACATTCCAACTCATTTCAAGTTAAATACATGGTTTATGTTCGGATTTAAGTGTAGCAAATTGTGAAAATTATGGGATTTGGAAGAAAACATAGAAGTTGGTATTTTGGATTTTTACCCCGAATTTGAGCATGAAAATTAGAGTAAATTGTATATTTGAGCTAGTAAGACTATGGGTAGAGTTTATCTTCGAGAAATTTTGGAATCCGGGTGCGTGGGCCCAAGGGCATTTTGGTCAATTCTTCGAGCGGAGTTGAGATTTCATATAATTTGAATTGTTAACAAGTATTAGAGTATATTTTCATTAGTTTTCCATTATTTGGCTAGTTTCGGAGCGTTGTGCAACGATTTGAGTCATCAGAAGGGCTTGGAAGCCGGTTATGGAATATTGGAGCGAGGTAAGTCTCCTTTCTAACTTTTTGAGGGGTAATTGTCCCCATAGGTGAACTAATTAATTATGTGCTACTATTTTCGGGGGCTACTTACGTACGAGGTGACAAGAGTCCGTGCGTATCAACTATTATGCTTGTGTCCGGGGTAGTCTAGGACCCACTAGCATGCCTTACGTGTTGTACTTGTGATTTTGCCAATAATATTACATTGTTAATACTAGAGAATTAGTAATTGACGACCTAAGAAGGTTAGAGTTTACTTCTCTTAATCATTTAGAAAGAAAATTGATTCTTCCGTGGATAATTGTGTTCCTGACAAAGTTATAATATTTAAACATTATTGAACTTGGCAAGTGAATTTCCAGAAATGATTTAAATACTATCCTCATGTTCAGTTAAAGAGAATTTTATCATTTCCTGGAGAAACCGGTTCCTTGATAAGAATGCGGATTAATTATGTGTATATATGAACACCTGAGTTGCATGGATGATTCACGAGCAGGATAACTCTATTACTTATATATGACCACGTCGCATGATCGATTCGCGAGCGGGGAAGATATATGCATCTATGGTTCGAGTCGTTCGACCCTCGGCAGTGCATATTTTATTTTTGTTGGTCCGTGCCGTTCGACCCTCGGCATTTCTTGCGCATGATAATTGCTGCGTATTTTCTGTAATTATTACCTGTTTATTGGCCTATAAAGTTTTAAATTGCCAACTAAAATGACGAATATTTAAAGTGTTAAATGTGAAAGAAGTTGATATTACTTATCCTCGATTTATTAGATTGCCTATGATATTCCCTCTTAGTGTCTCACTTGATTATACTAAATTGACTTCTAGCAAGTGTCTAATTCGACCTCTCGTCACTACTTCTCTGAGGTTAGGCGGGATACTTACTAAGTACACGTTGTTTTTGTACTCATGCTACACTTTCTGTGCATTTTTATTGCACATGTACTTTCACAGCGATGTGGCTGGCTTGGAGACTTAGGCGAGCTGCATCATCTGGAGGCGATCCGCAGCTGAAGAGTCTCCCTCAGATGTATTTATTTTATTTTAAATTCCTTGTCCAATTGTATTTCGGACAAGCATTGTAGTATCTATTTAATTCTTAGAAATTTGCTCATGCGCTTGTGACACCGGGTTCTGGGATGTGTTTGGGATGTATATTATAAAAATGGAATATTAAACTATCGTATTTACTTAGCGGATTATATTCAGTTATTATGTAATAAAGTGAAAGGTAATGATTTCAAAAATGCTAAAACAGGGAATTTAACTTAACCATGTAATGATTGGCTTGCCTGACAGTGGTGTCCGGCACCATCACGACCTTATGGATTTTGGGTCGTGACACCGTTTACCGGTATCTTTTTGGATGAACTAGGTTCTTTGGGAATGCTTTGAATCTCATAGTCACACGCAATTGGAGTGTTTACCCTAAAATGATCCTTACTTGTACCAATTTCCCATTTCTTGATGGGTACCTTGAAGTGTGCAAGTACAACCGTGAAAATAAATTAAAGCCATAGGGTATGGTGTGAGTTTTGGTGCCATTTAGAACACTATCAAGAAGTTGGATAATGAATGCAGGCCAGTTGATTTTCCTCCCACTGTCAAAACATTCCATAAGGACCAAGTCTATGAATTTGGCAATGTGCCTCCTTTCCTGCCTATGCAGTACAACTTTGTCCACAAATTCGAATAACACTTTGTGGGGTGGCTTTATCTCACTTTTATAGATAGCCTTGGGCTCAAGCGCTTCCTCAATGTCATCAAAATTTCTTGTAATGTCAAGGGAAGTAGGGAGATTTCTCTAGACTTGGCCATTTGAGCTTCTTATAATCATTGTACCCTTCAACAGGTACACCTAAGATCTCTCCCAGTACTTTAGCATCAAAGCTCACTGTCACCCCCTTTACCACACTGGTGACCCTACCACCTTTGATCTCACAATTTGCCATGAACTCCACAATCTCAATTTTGGCCAGCTTTCGATCCATCTGAAGGACCACGTCCGTCCATCCTTGCAATTGTAACTTCTTCAGCAACATTACCATACCTTCCTCCTCCAAGTTTCTGAGGAGTCTACATTTCAAGATGGTTTTGTTCCCAAACTTAACCAGCTTGTCCTTCTTAGCATCATATTCTTCTTCTTCTTCTTCTTCTTCTTCTTCTTCTTCTTCTTCTTCTTCTTCTTCTTCTTCTTCTTCTTTTTCTTCTTCTCCACTCCATTCCTCTTCCTCCACTATTTTCATTTTTCTTGATTTCAATGCAGACCTGGTTCATTTTAACAAGGTAGATGGCTCCGCAGGCTTAGCTTTTGAAACATACTTTTTTGTGGAAGTTATGGCTTTTTTTTTCCTTTGGAGTCACAACCTCCATTTCTTTTGTCTACTCTTCATCCCAAAGGACCAGGTCTATCTCGTCAATTTCAACAGTCTCAACGGGCTCAAACACCTTTTTTTTTCCTTTAGCAACAACTTTTCTCTTACTATCTTCTAAGGCCTTTTCCAGTTCAGCCTCACTCTGCCTTTTCTGGATCATTGTAGCTCTTCCTCTTGTATGAGGAATCTCTATAGGGATAGAAGAGGCAACATTTCTCTTCTTGTTTCCTAGCAGTGCCGGGAACTTTGACTCCGGGACTCCTTTTCTTTTTGGGATTGTAACTGCCAGTCACCCTTTTCAGTAGGTCTGCAAGGGTTTCCTGGTCAGATGGAACATGTTCTTGAACATCTTTCCCTAATTGAAACAACCCCTCGACATTTTCTCCAGACCCACTTCCCCCCTTTTTCTTTTACATCTTCTTCTTCTCCATCAGATTTCTAACTCCAAACTACCATTGCTCATGTTTCTTCATTCACCCCTTTTCCTATACCCCCTACAACACCTTGAACACCCTCACTCTCCTTTTGTTTTCTTTTTTTATCTTTACCACCTATTTTCTCAGACTCAGTAGTCAGAACCCCAGCTACAGTTCTCACCAGAATGAATCTATTATCCAAATTTTCAGCGACCTCAAAGATGATTTCAATAGTAATATTTGGGCCAAAAGCTACTTGTTCTGTTTCAGAAGAAACAGTTTCTTCCCCCTCAGTAGCAAACTTGAATGATTCTTTAGATTTTCGGGGTTCATGGTCTTGGATTTCTTTGAATTTTTCATCTAATTTCTTAGATAATGCACTCCTAGCCACAATCTTGCGAGCAAGCATCTTGAATCTTCCTTTCTTAGACTGAGGTGTGGTTGATGGTGTGAGTGTGATTTACTTGGGTGGTGATGAGGGATTTTCAGAGAGGTTTTCCGTTTTTTGAGTTTGGTATGAGTGAGGATGAGTTTGTGTGTGTTAGAAACATGACAGAAGATTGAGAGAATTTTGACGGCTTAAAAATTTGGAAGTGATAAAACAAGAAAGTCCTAATATTCGGGACTCGAAGGTATATAGTTTTCAGATGATGACTGCTTAACCATTTTTATTTCATCAAAAGGGTTGTGACCTAGATTGAGAATTCAGTTACTTCCTCGTGTCTTTCGGGTCTAATATCATCATTTGGTACTTTAGGGAATTTATCCGAGTACTAACTTTTCATGGAACTTTATGAATTTATTTGAGTGCTCATATTTAGTCTTACAGACTTGAAATATATATTTGGATGCATCGTTACATGTGCGATGTCTTAATGTTTTACCCTTAGGTGTCTAACTTTTAAATAAAAGAGTCCCTTTTATATATTTAAACGCTATGAAAATGACGTCTCCTTTTTATTCAGGCGTAAAATAGGATCGATTGATCTGAGTTGACTTTTAGCCTGTGGAAGTATTAATCCTGGTAGGATTTCCTGGAGTATTGATCTCGATAAGACATTGAGTATGAGGAAATACTAATCCCAAATAAATATAGATCTTAGTAGATTTGTCTTGAAGAGACATTAAATCTGATTGGATTTTGAATCCAAATTGGAGTATATGAACATACTTCCAAGTAGAGAGGGACACATGTCCAAAATGATATTTGAGATGTTCGGAACTGATCCGAGTCATAATATAATTAGCCATTAAGAAAGGCTTTTTAACTTGAATGGTCGTTGCTGGACCGAATATAAGCCATGTGTTTGTTCAAAGTGAACTTTATTCTGATGGCATATTTGCATACATTTATGTTGACTTGAACATAAAAGCCTTGTTTATTATCGTGGGATTCTTGACTCGACATGGAGTTCTCGATCCTTTTTGTGTAAGAGAAGTATATGCATTTTTGAAGATCTCATTCAACACTATTTGAAGTGTTTATGCTTGATATGAGCAATACAACTGACTGAGTTGAGATTGTGGTAAATAATGTCGGAATACTCTTAGAAATTTATCTCCCAAAGCAATCGATTGTTTGAATCACTTCTTATAATGTCAAGTCGGATTGACTAATCTTCAAGTATAAGTGATCTCCCTAGTGTTTGAGTTTTGAGGTATGAGAACTCAAACACTGGAATCATAATTTGACAGTCCCCAGTTTAATAATCTCGGATAGGATAGCCAGTTCCATTGTTGATGGACTTTCAAATGGTCCAGTTAAAGCATAGAGACGGTATTGTAGCTCTTTCTTTATTTTTTTTAATTTGACAGTCCCCAATTTAATAATCTCGGATAGGATAGCCAGTTCCATTGTTGATGGACTTTCAAATGGTCCAGTTAAAGCATAGAGACGGTATTGTAGCTCTTTCTTTATTTTTTTTAATTTGACAGTCCCCAATTTAATAATCTCGGATAGGATAGCCAGTTCCATTGTTGATGGACTTTCAAATGGTCCAGTTAAAGCATAGAGACGGTACCGTAGCTCTTTCTTTATTTTTTACTCTGGCAGGGAACTACGGAGGTTCAAAAATATTGTCGAGGATCACGCGATATCTTGCCTTATTACCAGAGTAATTTTTGCGGCTTTCTTTGTAGATTTATCTCATCATATATTTTGTTTGTTTGACACATGTGGCATTTTAGCTTTTGGAGCCTTGAATATTCTCAAATATGATTCTCCTTCAACAAGGCAGTACCGGATGAGACACACTCAAAGTTGTCGAGAGCATGCTTGTCTGTGGGTAAAGTCCCATTCTGCAAGTAATCAATGAAGTTATTATGCCAAAATTAAATTAGTCGGGCTTACCTCATTTTCATTCTAATTGATGATAGATCGGGGATCGCCCAGATAAGGGATGACTCGATCCAGTTACTGTTTGATCCAGAATGATATTTCTCAATAAGAGTCCATAGTTGCTTCTGGAGTCAGTGATATCAGCAGTAGATCCGAGAGTAGCACATCCGACTTGAATTTCTTGGGCTGCATAGTTTTCTTGGATTTGATCAATCGTCAAATAAATACTTTTGCTCTGAGACCCCCAGCTAATTCAAGCTTGTATCATATGCTTTATACTCATCTTTGTTGTTAGTAATAAATTAACTTTTGTGAAATCTAAATATTTTCCTGATAGGCATTAAGCATTGTCCTTAACCCAGGACATTTAANTATCATATGCTTTATACTCATCTTTGTTGTTAGTAATAAACTAACTTTTGTGAAATCTAAATACTTTTCCTGATAAGCATTAAGCATTATCCTTAACTCAGGACATTTAATACTTGTGGACTTAGTTGTGTAGAAGGTCCAGATCCCGATAATTATCTCAAAAATAACATGTACTTTGATTTCAGCTTCTGGTAATATGCTCAAGCAAAGATTAGTCATGAAATCTGCTAAACTTGTGATTTTATTACCATATGTCGCTGATAAATAATATCATATTCCATAAGTTTGGCTACTCATTTAGCTAGTCTTCCTGATAGTTCTCGTTTATGCAAAATATTGTATAATGAAAATATATTGGCTACGAGAATTGAATGATATTGACAATAAAACTTTAAACTTAGGGCAATAGCAATTAATGCCAACTTCTCAAAATATAGATATGCAATTTCGATGTCTAAGAGCATTCTATAATAGATAAGAGATTGTGTACCTTTCTCTGCTTGAATTAAGATTGCATTTACCTAGACATCCGAGACAATGTGGCATACTAGCAATCATATTTCTCCTCGAAATTTGAAAGTGACGATGGGTTGATGTTAGCAACGAGTCCGAATGATTCAACTTTTCAGACTAAATCGACCTTTCGAGGTTCCATAACTTTATATTTTATTATTTGGCTCTGGATTCTTCTTTTTGCTTGACCGAATTATACCGCGGGTTAATATTGAGCATATAAACCATTATCTCTGGTGGTACACCTGTTATGGTTACAATGGTGGCAAGCAAAGCAATTTGCGATATCATGTAAAAATTTAATCAACTTACCTTTAAACTCGGTGTCGATTCTCAAGCAGCATAAACCTTTCTATTTGGGAAGCCAATGATAGTTTCTAGTTCTTCGGCATTTGACCTCGTGGCTTTTGATTCTTTCGGTTCAATGATTGTATCCGAAATTATTTGTGTAATTGTCTGTGGCTATTAATGAACCTTCTTCCTTGTAGTCTTCAATTATCCATCCCGCACCTATCTGTTCAGGAAGGTTCAGATCTTTTTCAGCCCGTGAAGAAAATCCCGTATCTCTTTGCTCGGACCTATTTTTGACTTTCGTTTGAACATTCGTTCCTTTCTCCATTTAAATCTCAGTGTTGCATATCATTCTCGTGGGATAGTCGGGAATTTCGAAGGTGTTCTATCCGTTCGTCTTGTTCCTCGATCTGTTTCTGTCAAGTTAGAACTAAATTGTGCAAATTAAAATTACCTGATGTATCTGAACTTCATGTCTCAGTACTGTTTGGCGTAGATTCTTTAATAAGTTTCGGTACTAATAGTTGTGGTACCAATATGCCAATTTACATTCTCTATTTTTCTCTGCTTGTTGCTTACATATCAGTATCATGGCTATCATTTTCTTTCTCATGGTAAAGCCATCTCAAGCTTGGTTGTCCTAAACTGTGTTGATTGGCAAATTTCGGCCATGATGAAGGTTTAAACTGAAAGCAAGCAAATATCAACAAAAAATTTGGTTCAATAGCAAATTTTCTTGAGGTCCCGGCAACGGAACCAATCATTTTAACCCAAAAAATAGCTTTCAAGGTCAAAACAATAATTTTGTATGACGGGTCACAATCAACCGATTCAACCCGAAAGATATATTTTTTGTTAATACAACGTGATAGAGAAGTGGAAAATAAATTCAATGACAAATAATATCAGAGAAGAAATAATTCTTATTGAATAATCTTTGACAGGATGTTGAGCCGAACGGAGCTTAAAGGGCCAAACTGTGGCTAACTTGGAAGCAAGATGACATGAATTATAATGTATAGAATTTTAGAGAAGAAAGTTAGATCCTCGATTGTGATAAAACTATGTCTATTTATAGGGATAAATCTAAGTAACCATTCTCCTTGAATAATGGGTCCATTATGAGCATTTACTCAACCTACCATTACTTTTGGAAGACTTGTAACAGCTGTGTAAATGCTGGAATTTCGTAATTGATGAGTTAATTCCATAACTGATGAGCCAATCCCGTGGCTGATGAGTCACTCCTGTACCTGTTGAGTCTCGTGCATGTTGAGTCAATCTCGTGCCTATTGAGCCAATCTCGTGCATGTTGAGTCAATCTTGCAATTGATTGCCTTGTTCTGACCGTCACAATCATTTATTGCATTTATTGTACGTTACATAATTGATTTGTAACTGATGGAATAATGATGATAAATCCCATATAATCTGGTATTAATTGATTCCTTCCTCATTTGTAATTATGAGATATTCTCTCGCACCTGCTCCGAGCTATTTATGATGACCTGTTTCGAGGCTATCAGGCACGGCATGAATATGTTTGGTCCCGGGGGTGTTTCACATATCATCTTTACATGTCATTCTTCACTTTTCTCTAAGCTTTGGTGACACGTGTTGCCATTTAATATACCCACATGGCGAGTCTATTTTTTGCCAATACAGTCCCGTAGTTCTAATTATCAATATGCAGTACGGGGGGGGGAGGGGGATCTCCCAGAATAAGTTTGTAGTCCCCAATTTAAATATGCAATACAGGGGGGATCTCCCAGAATATGTCTGTAGTCCTCCATTTACGCAGTGCTGAGGGATCTCCCGGAATATGTCTGTAGTCCCCAATTTAATTATGAAATGCGAAGTATGCCAATAAACATCGATTCTAGCAGTACATCAAAAATACAGGTAAGAAAGCAGGGGAAAACTAACTAAACATGGTGCATAGAGTGTCAATTAAGCAATTTAATATGGAAACAATATGCATGCTTTCCTAATCTAAGATAAGCAATTAAACACGTAGAAATGATGTAATAGAAGTACAAGGCACTGCATAATTTTTGAAAGAAAAATGGGATTTTTGCAGAAATGGCTCGTGTACGTACTCGTCACCTCACGTACACGACGCCCAAACAACAATTATATCAAAACAACCTAAGGGAAAAGTCCCCAACACAAAGTTAGGCAATCCACTTACCTCGACTGCTCTACTCAACTCGAAACCACGTTCTTGCCATGAGTACCCGACTCCGAATGGCCCAAATCTATTCAAACCAATAGCATAATGTAAATATACTTTAAGAAATCAATCTAGCTAATTAGTTCAAAGCTAATACACGAATTTAGGAAAATTGCCAAAAAATTCCCCGAGCTCACGTCTCGAAATCGAGTGAAAGTTACCAATTTAGAACACCCATTCACTCACGAACACACTCGAACAAGAATCATCGAAATCCGACATAAAAATCCCATTAAATTCTCGGATTTCTACTTGGGGAACTTTTCTCCCATTATCCTAATTTTTCTCCCATTTTCCTTGATTAAATTTAATAAATTGTTATAGATTAATGATATATAAGTGAAATAGGATTAAGAATCGTTAGCTATGAGTCTTCTCCTCAAAACCCACTCAAAATCGCCTAATCCCGAGCTCCAAAACATTTTTAGAAGATATGAAATTCAAACCCTTGAATCAGATGTTATCTGTCCAACGATCCCGCACCTGCAACCCATTGGACCGCACCTGTGGAAAAGACATCGCAGGTGCGGAAACTCATTAATGGGCTGGGGGTCGCACATGCGGTCTCTGGGCCGCATCTGCGGATTCCTCACCGCACCTGCGAGCCCAGCCGCCTAAGACTCAAAGTCGCACCTGCGCATCAATAGGCGCACCTGCGTGTCCGCACCTGCGGCTCCCCTTCCGCAGGTGCGAAACACCAGAACCAACAATGCTTCAGCTGGTGTTTAAGTCAAAGATCTCCCCGTTGGGCATCCGAATACCCCGAGGCCCCCGGGACCTCAACCAAAACTACCAGCCATTCCTAGTACCTCAACCAAACTTAGTCGAGTCTTCAAAACACATCTCATAACACCACAATCACAAATTATACATGGTATCAAGCCTAAGAACTTAGAAATTTTTTAAAATCTACAACTGATGCCGAAACACGTCAAAACTAATCCGAATGACCTCAAATTTTACACACAGGTCATAAGTGACACTACATACCTGTTTCCACTTCCAGAATCCCATTTCGAGCATGATATCAAAATTGACCTCAAAATTGGCCATATTTGGTGCCTCACTTTTGCGGCCAATATGCGGTCCGCGGAGTGTTTATGCGGCTGCATAATGGGCAACAGAAACGCACACTTCTGCAAAATATTTTTCTTAAGCTCAGTAGCGTACTGTTCAATACAAAAAGTCTGAACCGCGACGAGCTTACGAGTCGCGAAGAATTTCTACTATTATAACGCATAAATCTAATCTCGGCACCACAAAAATTCCGAGATTTTAGGTAAAATTTTACGGGGCCTTACATATCAGATATACCAAGTTAAATATATCTCCTTCACTTGCATCCCTTATGCTTGAATCTGCTCGTGTCTGTGTACACATGGGATGAACCTGGTTCATGCAGCTTCCTTTGTCAATCTTCAAAACAAAACTTTACTTGGGCCAACTCAAAATAATTATTGTTGTTCTTAACCTAAGTACATTTCCGTTTTCAATAATCTTCATGAAAAGGTTATTGTGATTTCCAAGCAAATCGAAGGAGAGTCGATGCATTAAAAAACTTATCTAATATGTTTATATCATTTTTATTAATGTTGACAAATTTAATCCATTGAGTAACGGAAACAAAATATAAATAACACCGCAATGGCCCTAGCAAGGGTAAGTGCACATATAGCCATTCTCAGGGATGCTATTTGGAGAATAGCTATTACTCCTTATCTTGTCCTGAAATTTTAAGCTAAAAATGTTAACTTCAGAACAATCGGGGTATTTTTGTACCAAAAATTTAAACTGAGAATTTGAAATTCATGACTCATGACAATTCTTAAATAACATCCATTTAGAGTTGTTATATGGTGTCATTTTTCTTTTGACCCAACTTCACGTGCCAAAGGAAGGTAAAATCTCTCTTTTTTTTTTTTTTTTTTTTTTTTGCTTAACTTTAAGCTTTTGTTTTTAGAAAAAATCTCTTGAATAATAGGTTATCTCCTTCACCAAACGAAGATTAAAAAAAATTCAATTTTCTTCTAAAAGTCCTTTAGTTTAAAACTAGTTTTAGTAATATCAATAATTTCTACCTTGTGAGATTCTGATGCGGATGAAAGGGAGTAGCATTAAGGATATTTGAATTCATAATTTGATGGGACTTTCATTGATGTGGTCTAATTATGGCCTCCGTTAAATTTGATATTGTAATAATCAACTTATCAGAAGGTCCTCTGCTTTTCCTTTTTTTTTTATTTTTTATTTTTACTTTAATTCCTCAGTTTCAAAAGCTACATGATTAGAGGTTGCAACAAATAACAAAAAAGATAGATATTGTCCAAAAAGCGAATTGATGAATTATTTAGCACTAGTCAGGCCACGTAACATTTCGACTTCTGTAGTAAAAAGTAGGGAAAAGAGAGAAAAGATAGATTGAAAATCCAAGAGTAATTATTATTCACGTAAGAGGGAACCATAAAATTTACAAATACTTGCACTTTTGCAACATTGACATAACTACACAAGTCAACTGGATTATAGCATGGCCATTCAAATATTTTGAAACAAAATACATTTTTTAAGAAGGACAACACGATCATTATTGGAGTCAGAATTTTTATTAAGGAGAATCAAAATATTAAGAAATAAACTCATCAAGAAGTCAAAGGATGTTACTATACAGTATAAATACATATTTTAAAAAAATTAACAAGCAATACAGTGTAATTTTTCTGTAAAGATGTATCGGTTGACACCCCTTTGGTGCATGTGGTTCCGCTATCGAACACAGTAAGAGTTTTTTTTTTGTATGATTGAAACTCGATATTTAACAAATGCTAAGGATCCGTTTAGCCATAGATTTTGTAAAATAAACTTGGGTTTTATTTGGGAAACACATGTTTGACCATAAATTTATATTGTGGCAAATTTCCAAATCTCAAATTCCAAAACCGGCTCAATAGTTGGTTTTGGGTCAAATCCCTCATAATACACATGTTTTTCCAAAATAAATTTGGGAAATATGTTTTGAAATCGTATATCCAAACACATTTTTATCTTCAAGCCAAACTTCATCCAAAATAGATTTTTCAAAATAAATTTAGAAATCTATGATCAAACGCTAACTAAGTGTATTTACAAGCTCGAACGATTCTCACATAATACACAATGGGATATTCCTCATCGGTTCTATAGAGAGATAGCGCTACATCACATGTTTTACACCAAAATTGGCAGACAAAAAGTGAACAATTGAAGTGAGACAGAGAAAGAACCAGAAACGATAGAAGCAAGACCAATTTTGACTAGTGGTTGATAGGGAATCGGGACGTTGGCACTTTGGGCTTGCCATATCAATTATTCCTTAAAATTAGGGCGGGCTCCAATTTTAGGACCGGTAAAATAGTTAGTATTTGTAAAGTCCTTGAAAAATAATCATTATTTCGCTGTAATACGGATCGGTCAAACACAAAATACTAGAGATATGAACTTCCAGCATATTATGTTGAATCGGTATATTATACTGGAACTCCAATATATTATAGTGGAATATTTTTCAGATTTTAAATAATGTTTTCGTTCAGAGTACTGAAGTGGCTTATCTTCGATTAAAATTGTGGTTAGTTTTCAATTACAACTAATAAATTTGTCTATTTTTTAATTTCTCCGTAAATTTAGCGTTTATCCACATATTTATCGATCACTTAAGCATCTCATTTTTTATTTTCTACACTGAAATTAAATTGCTTCACTAAGTGTAAATTAAATATCGAGTGCATTTTGGGGCGACGCAAGCAATGCTTGTTATGGTTCAGCTAAAACTAGTAACTTTGGTATAAATAGTATATTTGTCTAAAAAAATTTATTTAAAATATTTAAGTTAGTGATTTAAAATCCATTAACTTAAAAGACCAAAATTCTAAACCTATTAGCTTAAAATCTTGGCTTATCTCTGTTGCAGTAATCACAATAATCATGTTAGCAATTAGCATCCCACATCGTCATGAACTAATTTTAGGTTGGTGGGTTAGATTCAAATTTTATTTTCTTATACTTATGGTGTCATAATATATAAGACCGTTCTAATTCATTATTTATTGGACGTTTGGTTCCCGTCTTATGTTGTTCACACTCAATATGTTCAATCCTGAATTATTTGTGTTGATCAGTTACGATCAAGATTCATTTCTTATCACATAAAAATATCAAATATAAATAGTGTGCCGTTCCACTTTTCTTTTTACCTCTCTCCAAGATCCTCTAGCCTCGTCTATCTGTGATACTACCAACAATATATAAGTACCTATGTTGCATCGATTTATGACTTGTCAATTGTCAGAGAGAAGTAAGGAACTTACAAGTGACATTTGACTACTCTACTAATTTGCTTTGAATTGAAGACTGTGCAACTAGAAACTATTGTAAGAAATGTGGAAACATTGTGACTGACAGATGAAAATTGGAAAGATATACGGAAGAATCTCCTGCATGCATGTTGCTTACATGACTAAAATAGCTTGCCTTAGTTTCCTCATGTAACAATTAGACAGGTGCCGCAACTGCCTATGACTGTCGGATAATTACACTAAAACAGTCCTATATATGAATATACTGTTTTGTCAAAAAAGTGCTAACCCTTTCTTTAAACGAGTTGATAAATGGGATGAAGAGCTAATCCTAGTTAAACTTAATAATTGTTGGATCTGTGAGTTTGGTGACGAATAAAAATAAGTTTATGCACCGCAGTAATAAATGCCAGTCAAACGTATGCGATGATTGTTAATGAATGATCAAGGAGATGTAGATTAAATGTATGCAATGACAATAAATGTAATAAAGAAGAATGAAAACATCCTCTAGGCAGGATCACTAAATGAACAGTAGCATTCATATAATAACACAATAACCTATAGGCAGGATTTCTACCCGAGTTTAAACAAAGTTACACTATAGGGAGCTTTCATAGGCCCAATATAACCTGAGAACCAGGCCTTCAAGCAAAGCAGATCTGAAGCACAATGGTGGTCCATACTTGATACACAAAATTGGGCTTCTGGTGGGTCAAAGTTCCCAAGGGCCTCTGGGACCCCGGGCAATGCTCACAGCAGAACCTTACTTAGAAAAATAGTAGTTTATAAAAAGATTGGAAGACCAACCTTAATGTGTTAGAGTTCGGAGGAGTCTCAAGGACCCTAGGCAGTGCTCACATTGGAGGTGGTAGGACCCTAAATAACTAAGAGTAGAAGTTGAAAATAGTATATAAAGGGGTAGGGGATAGTTCTAGAGAAAAAAACAGATTCAGACTACATGGTGCAACCAGAGCAAACAGAATCCAATTTTAGCACATGGTTCAAGCAAATTGGTGTTTATTCAAACCAGATACTCAGACCAGTACTTAAAGCAGTCACAGAAGCAAGGATAATTGAATTAACAGACTGAACTGACCACACATGCTTGCAATATCTAAACATGTTCCGAATATGGAACATACAACTGAATCAAACCAGGTTTCACATTACTGAAGATGATTTAGTTTAGAAATTATCACTAAGTGGGATCATATAGGCATGTATTAAACAGAAACATGCTGAAATTTGAAATAACTAACCAAACAAACACATAGAACAGGATAGGGTAGCAGGAACTAAAGCATAGCAGTTGAGAAAGAAATAAACAGGAATCATATATCAAACATAAGCATGTCGAGGTTTGAAATAAACTAACCACATAAACATATAGAACAGAACAAGATAACAGGAGTTAAGGCATATCAGTCAGGAAGAAAGTAAACATGAATGTGATGGCAATTGAAATCCAAAGAGTCTAGCCTTGACTTTCAGTCGGTTAAACAGTGCAGCAAATCAGAGTGATAGAAAGAACTCAAGTTTATGAGAGAACATCCATCTTTGAGAGTTTTGAATTGTAAGAATTGTTCATTAAAGAAGTTGTTTGTATGAGTGTAAGAGTCTCGGTGTAAGTCTCTTAGTGTGTAGGTAGGTGTTCGTGTGTTTGAAATGAGAACAATGCAAGGCTTTTATAGCATACCATAGAGCAAAACCAAATAAGGTAGGAAAATCAATGGCACATGAATAAGGTGCAAAATCAATTAATCAATCAATTAGGGTTAACATGAATCAATTAACAGTAAGTATCACTTAATCTAAGGAGAATCTCCACAGAATCAATCAGCAGACAAGACGATTGTTAAATAAGGTAAGCAGTACGTCCAGAGATCACTTATAGGTCTGTTATAATAATCAAAGCCCAAAAATCAGTCCAGTCAGGAAAATAACAAAATTATCCCCAATTATTAATCACACATAAGGTAAAAATCTGCTAAGAAAATATTGGTATTAAAGGAAAGTACAATTTCAAACCTTAATTAGGCAAGTAAATCAATTAATCACTTTAATTGACGGTGCCAAAGTAAACGAGCAAGAATAGTGAAATAAATAGTCGGTTTAATTGAAACCCTAAGACATAATGGTATGGAGATGAAATTCAAGCAAAAGAAATTCATCTAATAGTAAAGAAGAAAATTAGAGTTGAACATTTAAATGTTTTAAAACATTTTTGCAGAAATCCCTTAAAAATAAAAACCCTAGCTTTTAGGGTAAAGTAAAAATCGGTTAATAATAATAGTAAAAACAGAGATTCTTAAAGGAAAAATACCAAACAAAATCAAAACTGCTTCAGATCTAAAGAGATTTAAGCGGATTCAACCAAAAATAACTAGGTTTATAAAAATAAAACAAGGGTGAATCAAATCTGGTTTGAACTAGAGATCTGAAACCATAGGAACACGAAAGTGGTAGTACTCAAAGACGTAGGGGTGAATATGGACGGATTAGTCGATAAAATGAGATATTTGAACCAAATCTGGTTCGAATCGCTTAAGATTCCATCAAGTAGCATGAGAATCACAACACCAATAGAGAGATGAGGCCTGATAGGGCCTGAAATTGAAGAAAACTCCATGAATCGAGGGGGATAACAGTGACGACGTGCTAGGGTTAGAAGGGGAGTGAGAGAGAAAAAAGAAGAGAAGGGGTTTCAAGGACGGGGGGTTTGGAAAAATAGGAATAGGGTTTAGTTTAAGGTATAATTAAAAATGGAAGGTGAATCCTGGACCGTTGATCTTTGAGATCAACGACCAGGATTAAATCTGGCTGGGGCGGGTTATGGATATGGGTTATTGGGTTTGGGTTAGGGTAATGGGTTAGTTTAATTATTGGGCTGGGGTCCGAAAATTCAATTAAAAGAGGCTATATTTTAAATACCCATTTAAATTGATAAAATAATTTATAAAAATAGTTAATAAATGATGAAAAATGCTATTTGTATATGAAAATGATTTAAAATAATTACTTAATATTATAAAAATATAAAAACTCATTTTCGTGCAAAAATAAAGTAATTATGCATACATGGGCTATTATTGCAAAGTTATCGCTATTATAACCTAAAGATATAAATATAATTATGCATAAAGTAATTAAATCATAATATAGATATAAATGATAAAATTGAGCAAATAAATTATTATAAAATCATTTGTGATGCAATTAGTAACTATTTAGATAACAAAATGATGGAGTAAGTTAATTAAAGATCCTTTTAAAATTACAGAAAATTATGGAAAAATACTAATTGATGCTCATGCATTATTTCGAATATATATATATATATATATATATATATATATATATATATATATGCATTTTGAAAATAATATAGTAAATTTTGGGTATCAGCACACCTTACTATCATGGTCATGTAGTACCTTGTATGGCACTAGACCATAAATACCCGGTATTATAGCTCGGGCCGTATTTTATCCCAAATTGCCAAGCTTCAACGAAACTCATTTTCTTTGATTTGCTTACCCTCTCATCTTCACGAATTTACTTATCCCTTGTTTGAAATGACATACTACTTGTAACCTCAAAATAACCTCATTCCCAAGCTTGCATCAATTCACTTATGGCATACTTTCATGTACGAAACACATGGAGTGTAACGTGACGAAGAGCTTGTGCGGGTTGTCGGAGGTGGCGCTTCATCAGCGGCGATGAAAGATGGTGACATCCCCGTAGGGAATGTCGACTCCTGTTCTGACATTGAACCCGGGGAGGTACGGGCCTTTACTGAAAGGGCTACTCGTGTGGAGATAAAGACAGAAGGCCATGATCGCCACATAGTCATCCCCGTAGATTACAACCTTTTGGTCAACACAGAGCGTGTGGCGCCGTGTTTCGCCCCTCTGTGTTTTGAGGCGGAGAACAGGACATTTCTGACACTTAAAGATACTGACCTTTCTCTAGGAATATTGTACATGGCCTTGCGGGTGAGTTCTTACTTTTGAGTTTTTGCATGTTTTGCTTATATCGTCTTACTTCGGCTAATCTGTTTCCCTCTTCTTCTTTTCTTGTTTGCCAGACCATCATCCTGGAAATTGAGCACGACCGGCGAGAGAAGAAGAGGGTTGCTCTCTATAGGAGGATGGAGTCCAAGTATAGAGAGTACTTGAAGACCGCTCGAAGTGCCGGAAGGTGGTCAGGAGTGTTAGTGAAGACAACCAGTTCTGGGGGCTGCGTGATAAGATTGGGAAGAAAGATGAAGAGCTAAAAGAGAAGGACGAGGAGCTTATGAAAGTCATTAACCGATGTAGCGTGTTGGAGGAGACGCTAAAGTCTAAAGAGGACGAGCTTGAGCTGAGCAAGGGGATAATGACCGAGAACGCAGATCTCTAGGCACATATGGCATTTTTTAAGGCTGAGCTCGACGAAAGCGAGGAGAGAACCACCGATTTAAGTGCCGAACTGAGTGTTAACTTCGGGGAGTTGGACCTGGCTTAGAGGACTAGGATGGCCTCAGTGGTGGAGGCGACAGCTTTGGCGGGTAACCTGCGCGTCTGTAGGTCTGAGCGAGAAAGTGAGGCAGAGACATCATCGCTTAAGATGGCGAGGTTAGAGGAGCAGGTTGGGAATTTAGAGGTGGAGCTGTTTGGGTTGAATGAGCGGATCGTACTCCTAAAGTCCTAGAAGAAGTAGTTTGTCCTCCATCTACTTCTTAAACTTCTGCCGATGGGAATGTATCATGGGAGTTATATGAGATCTTGGTTCATGTTGAGGCTCAGCTTGACGTGTACAAGTCTTTGAGGGCTGCTGGGAAGGTTTCCGAAGAGGAGCTTACCGATGTTCGTGTTAAGGCGCGAGTAGCTCGTGAAGCTTGTGGCTATGCACCTGATACGCCTGGCGGGGAAGATGATGAAGATACCGTGGACAGGCTTGCCTCTGATCCATGGTATGATGAAGAATATTCTGATGGGGATGATGCGATGTAAAGCCCTTTGTACTTAACTTTTGGTTTTTTTGCTACTTTTGTGAGGGCGTACTCGGGCCCTTTGTAAAAAAAATGAGTAATGTAACCCAATCAATTGTAAAGGGATGGTTACCTTTTGCTATATGCCTTTGGATTCACATTTTCTTGTGTTCTGTTGTGATGATGTTCCTGGGAGGCTGATCGTAGACTGACTTGAGGTCAATGTTTAGTGGAGCGTAGAGTAATTCGAGCGAGGTCGAATGTAAGTAATTCGAGAGAGGTCGAATGAAAATAATTCGAGCGAGGTCGAATGTAAGTGTAGAATGTAGAGCGATTTGGAGTTATGCAAAAAATGTTGCATGTTGCTTTGTTTATTCATTTTATTGGAGAATATTACATGTTTTATTCAATACATACATTTGAGAAGTTCTTCGTTTACTTAGTCCCTTCATCGCTCTGCCTGGAGTAGTCGATAGGCGGAGCGAAGAGTAACAGACTTGAACTTCGAGATGTCCCCTTCATCGCCTCATTAAAAACCTATTCGGTAAAAACCCAACTAGGGATAAAAACCCGAGTGAGGGAAAAAGAGTACGACTTGGAGGACGTCTGCTTTCAGAAGTTGAAGTACTTGAGGGAGCGACGTTCCAATTGTTTGGTAGTATCTTCCACTCCATTGTTTCTAGTTGGAATGACCCTTTGTTAATTACTATTGTGATTTTGTATGGTCCGTCCTAGTTGGTTCCTAGATTTCCCTCTCTTGGGTCTTTTCTTGCGTGTGTTTTGGTATTGAGCACATAGTCCCCGACTTTGAGTGGTCTGACTTTGGCCTTTTTGTTGTAGTATCGTTCTGTTTGCTATTTTTGGGCAATCATTCTTATGTAGGCCATATCTCTTCGCTCTTCTACTTCGTCGAGATCTTGCCTCATGTTCTCGTCGTTGCTCGGTTCGCTTTCATTGGAGTATCTCAGACTTGGTTCCCCGACCTCGACCAGTATAACTACATCAGTCCTGTAGACCAATGAGTATGGAGTTTCCCCTATGCTCGTCTTTGGCGTGGTGCGATATGCCCATAACACTTCTAGTAGCAGTTCTGGCCATAGTCCCTTGGCGTCTTCGAGTTTCTTTTTCATGATGTTTAATATTGTTTTATTGGAGGATTCGGCTTGACCGTTTCCTGCGGGATGATATGGCGTGGAGAGTATTTGGTTGATGTGCCACTTTTCAAAAAATTCAGCAGTCTTCTTCCCGGTGAACTGTGGTCCGTTATCATAGTTGATCTCCTTAGGGATGCCGAATCGACATATATTCTCCTCCATATGAATGTGATGACTTCCTGTTCGCATATTTTGGCGAATGCACCTTCTTCTACCCATTTGGAAAAATAGTTAGTTAAAACTAAAAGGAAACGTATATTACCTCGTCCTGTTGGGAGTGGTCCCACGATGTCCATTCCCCATTTGATGAATGGCCAGGGCGATGTGACTGAATGGAGGTGCTCGCCCGCTTGGTGTATCATAGGGGCGTACTTGTCACGCCCCGAACCTGGCTTAGACGTAACACGACACACGGTGCCTGACTACATGTGGCCGAGCAAACCAACTGGCTGGCTGAATCAACATGTGATATCATAACATACTGAATGCGGAAGATAAACTAACATATACTGATATACTGAAAGTCTAAATGATATAAATCAAAGTGCTGAAATACTAATACAATTTTGAAACATATTTATAGCCAACATGGCTTAATATGAAAAGCATGCGACTCTGTCTAACTGTTACTCTAGTCTATGAAGCCTCTAATGAAGTAATGAAAACACTGATTGTCTGAAAGTACTAGAGTTTGTAAGGTAATGATAATGCCCCGCAAGAACTAGGGATCACCAAATAGCTGGTACGAGAATCCTAGCGCTCTGAATCGTCAACCTGTAAAGCATTACCTGCATCGTGAGATGCAAGCCCCGGGCAATAGGGACGTCAGTACATTTGAATTGCACTGGTATGTAAAGAAACTGAAAGAAAGAATTATAAATGCTGAAACTGAAACTAAGCTGGTAACTGAAAATTGATAATTGATAACTGAAATGATAACTGATAAATGAAATGATAACTAATAACCGATAACTGAACTGATAGCTGATAACTGATAACTGATAACTGAACTGATAACTGGTAATTGAAATGGTAACTAATAATTGAACTGAAAGGAAGTAAGGATATGAATACTCCCTCTTCTGAATGATGAACAACCTGTTTATCTGAATAAGCTACGGCCTCGGGCCCAATATATATGTGCATAAGCTACGGCCTCAGGGCCAACTATACGTATACATAACTACGCCCTCAGGCCCAAAAATGCATAAAGCATAAGCTAAGGCCTCAGGTCCAAACATGCATAAAGCATAAACTACGGCCTCAGGCCCAAGTATGCATAAAGAATATAAACTACGGCCTCAGGCCCAAATACAAGTGTTCAACATTCAGGAACTGAGAATCATACTGAAATATATGATGCTGAAATACTGAACCATACTGAGTTACATGATACTTGAATGCTGAATAGATCTTGAATGAGACATGTATTCATGAACTGATTATGAAAATTGAAACTTCAACTATTTATGACATGCTGAGTAATCTAGACTGAGACTCATAGGCATCAAACCCAAGTCCATACTGATTACGCACTGATTTCACAACGTTTAGAATGAAAGTCATGAACGAGTTATGAAGTTAGAGAATAGAAGTTCTGCAACTATTCAAGGAACTAGTCTTAACTATATTTCTGAGGCAATTGGTAACGTGGTAAAAGAAACATAGTGTGGGGAGAATCATTAACATTCCCAAACATAGAGAGTTAACCTCACATACCTTAACTTTCTGCTCTTGGGCGTAATACAACGTTTTCCAACCCTTTCAACTTTAATTTATATCAATACAAGTCAAAGGGATTTCATATTAGCAATAATACTCATGTTTTGGTCCCTTAGGCATTTTATCAAAAACTTGGTGAGTATAAAGCTTCATAACCCTCATTAATGGTGTTTCTACACCCAATAACCCATTCTCTTGTTCCTAGATATATTCTAAAGCCTCAAATGGTTATAATTAACATCATTCTTCATCACCCATAAGGTAAACAACACCCTTAACCAATAATCAACAATCAACAACCCAAACCCATAACCATTCATGATTTTCTATCAAACCCATCAACACATATCTCATGAATTAGAGTCTATAATCATTAATCCAATGTTAGAATCAATTAGAGGGTGAAGACATTACCTTTTGAAGTTCAATTCCCTTGAATTAGAGTTCTAGGGTTCCTTCTCTCAACAATGATGTCCCAATAAAATATCTAATGATATGGAGGGTTTACCCATGTTAATAAGATATTGGGAAACTAAAATTAACTCAGAATCACCGTTAAAACTTACCTTGGGTGGTGGAGGGACCCTTAAGGAGTTAGGTTTTTGAGAACTTTCCTTTCTAGAGCAAGTTTTTATGTTTTGGGGATATGGGAGACGAAATAGGGCTTAAACATGACTCCCCAAGTCCGCCCCCGTGCACCTGTAGGCCTAACCTCGGTCCCGACCATGGTAAATAGCAGGAACACTGCCTCATGACCGCGGTCGTGGTCCGGGTGTGGTGGTTGTGCACTATTCTGTAAAACGGTCATAACTTTTATCACAATGCTCCGTTTGGGCTCCACAATATATCGTTGGAAAGATATTTCAAAGACATTTAACTTTCATTCTTTGAGTTTTCCAAAATTCTTTACATAGTTTCACTAAATCCTGCTGGGAGACGGACCTTCTGCAAACTTAGTCAATTTTCTGGAATCTTATGCACCTCACTTTCCATCTTGACTTTGAAACAATTATTTTCACCCATAATCATCCCGATAGGACTTCATATGTCTAAATATAACCTTACTACTCCTTTAACTCATTCATACCTAAGACGAATTTATGGGGTGTTACATTATCTCTCCCTTGGAATCATTCGTCCTCGAATGATGGTCCTGGCTGCAACTACGACTATCTATGGACATTAAACGGGTCTGGTGGAACTATGAACTTGCGTTAATACTTGCATACTAAACTGAATAAATACATGATTACTGAACTCTTGAGATTCTGAACTGAATGACAACTGCATTGACTGAATATTGGTCTGCCATGGATATATGAACACTGAACTAACATGGATATATGAATATTTGACTGGCACGAATATTTGAGTATTGAACTAACATCAATATCAGAGTACTAAGATGTCATGAATATCTAAGTATTGTACTGACATGAGTAGATGAGTATTGAACTAACATGAGTATCTGAGTACTGAACTGACATGAGTATCTGAGTACTGAACTGACATGAGTATCTGAGTACTGGAAACTTGAATGTTATAACATGACACGTGAAATACTGGTTGTACCACCGTTAACTCTGGTGGAAACTCCAACTCATAAGCTAATTGACCGATCCTTCGCAAGATTCTATATGGACCAATATAGTAGGGACTATGCTCCCCCTTCTTACCAAATCTCATAACACCTTTCATAGGCGAAACTTTCAGAAACACCCAATCATCAACTTGAAACTCTAGGTCTCTATGTCGCACGCTCGAATAGGACTTTTGGCGGCTCTGAGTCATCTTCAAACGCTCTTGAATCAACTTAACTTTCTCTATAGTCTGATAGACCAAATTTGGTCCCAACAACTCCTCTTCACCAATTTTGAACCAACCAATTGACGATCTACACCTTCTCCCATACGAAGTCTCGCACGGTACCATCTTGGTACTAGAATGGTAGGTGTTATTATTAGCAAGGTAAATGAGAGGTATGTGATCATCCCAATTACTTTTAACATCAAGGACATATCCTCAACTGTCTAAATAATGCGCTCAAATTTCCCATCTTTCTGAAGATGGAAAACTTGTGCCTAACCATTTCTGAAAGAACTTCTAACATGATCCTCCCTCTTTAAGTCCATCTATGTATGAAAAACACAATTTGTCTTGGTACCTCAAAGTGCCATTATCTACTCTTTATTCAAAAGCCATCGTCTTATACTGGTGAATCTCCTCTCTCAACTGCAACACATAGGCATCATCAAATTGTTTCTCCTTCTCTTAGACTACTAAGGGGGACCAAGTCCTATTCTGGACAACAACTCCGTCATCTTCGAAGTCCGAAGTCAAACTCTTACTTGGCTGGTAAACGTCTTTCACCAGAGTTCTCTTATCTACCTCAATCATGAGTTGTACTTCTCATACTTGATTATGTTTTTAAGATACTTCCTGAAAACACTTATAGAATTGTTGTGAGCTAAGTCTATACACCGAGGATTATAGTCTCATGCGATGGCACTACCCTCGTGATACATAACTGGGCATGATTTTTATAGTTCTCTCTCTCTCTCTCTCTCTCTCTCTCTCTCTCTCTCTCTCTCTTTTCAAAAATATCCCATGCTAACTATGCGGGTTTCAAATCTCCAGCTGGACTTACTGCCGATTTTCATATCTCCCCCTTAGACCAAAGGTCTTATACTTGTGGATCCTTCTCTTTTTGTTGGGACCCAAATAACTTTTCTTATCTTTAGAAATTCTTTGCACTTTATGTCAATGAAGGCTCACCTTCCGACTTACTTCTGAGCAATCCTTCTTACTAGGAAAAACCAAATTATTCACTTAACAGAAAGCTAATGTATTCATAACTGTCATACACAATCTTAATAATTTAACTCTGCTCGCAATGTCAATCTTCGAGAAACCACATTTCGTTAATTCTTAAAGGCTATTCTTCTATAGTTTGGTCTCTCATTGCTAGCTAATTTTTTTTTCCACTGCCACTGTACGTCGGGTTTAACTTAAACTCTTTTGGTTCTAAAACACATTCGGTCTTTCAAATTGTCATCCACTCACTAGAGTTAACCTACCTAAGTAAATCAAATTGTACCTCTACTACCTCTGCTGAAAGTGCTAATTCATTGTATCTACTCAAACATACTTACTATTCTTTTACTAACCACCTGCTAGCGTCATGTGTTCATGTTCTGCTTTGAATAACTAAAGTGAAGCATAAGGTTACTCCTAACTTCTCTCCTCATCTGACCATATTCTTTTATCTTACATCAATAGTTGCTTCTTATAGTAGCTTACTAATAGTAGCTTACTAACGTGGTACTTTCTAATTCTGATTTGAATAAATCTAAACAACTTAAAATCATTGTTTAAAATTCAATGTTGCCTGCTTTTGGTTCTCATTTCGTACATCATATTATTCTTAGCTATATTTCCCTTGGGCTCCTTTCTATCCAAAACTATAGTGATCAATTCTTTGCTCGCTGCGGTTGAATTCTTAACTTGATACACCGTGGGGTCTGACATACAGATACACTTCCATACACATATGATAAATCACTTCATGCACCATCTGGTGATTCTTGGGTCTTAATCCCTAAAACATGCGAAGATTTTGCTATAATCATTGTTACTTACATTTTCTTTGAGCATCCATATGTATCAATGTATACTCACAAGTCTCCAAATATTTTGATACACTGAAATGTGGAGATTTGGTAACTGAATAACTGATAACTGATAACTGGCATACTGAATAACCATAAGCCATATCACTTCCAGACCTATTGTTTTGATATACTATTTTTTCCACATTTTCCACCAGACCTGACACTTTGGAGAACATTTGAAAACAAGCATACAAAGCTTTCCCAGAAGCCATATCACCTCTATAAAATAGTAGCAGATCATCTGCAAAACTAAGTTGTACTATGTTCAACTTTGCACACTTTGGATGGAATCTGAACTCCTTGTTCTCCTTCAGCCCCTTTAGAACTCTTGTGAAGTATTACATAGCTAGGACAAAAAGGAAAGGAGACATAGGGTCACCCTGTCTGAGTCCTTTCTTTGCTGAAAATGGCTTCATAGGATTCTTGTTTATAAGAATAGAATAGGAAACTGTAGTGACACACTTCATGATCCAGTTAATGAAGATCTCTAGGAAATTCAGTTGAACTAAAATCTGCTCTAGGAAGCACCACTCCACAGAATCATATGCCTTTCTCATATCAATATTCATACAACATCTTGGAGAAATAGTCTTCCGGTTATACCCTTTAACTAGTTCATGACTTAGAATAATATTATCTGATATTACCCTTCCAGGAACAAAAGCTGACTGACTATCATCAACCAGATAATCCATTACCTCTTGTAGTCTACTAGTGATGATTTTGGAAATGATCTTATATATGGTAGTGCAACAAGACATTGGTCTGAACTCAGCTATTCTGGATGGATTCTGCACTTTAGGTATCAAAGTTACTGTGGTGCAATTAATTGGCCTTTAAACTTTAGATGTTCTGAAAAACTCTTGGACTACCTCAACTACTTCATCACCTATAATTTCCCATGTCTTATTAAAGAATAGATCATTATATCTATCACAACGTGTTTATCTGAATAAGCTACAACCTCGGGCCCAATATATATGTGCACAAGCTATGGGTATCATTGCGGCGGTCTCGTCTCGATGTTAGCCGTTGAGTGGGGCCATTGAGATCATCATCGTCTACTCGAACCTCTATGCAATAAGCGTTGTGGATTTCTTCCCAAGTGGTGGGGGGTATTTCATGAGTTTGCTCAGTAATTTTCTGGTCGCCCTCGACCCATTCCTGTTCAGTCCATTTTGGAAAGCCGACACGACCATCCCTTAAGATACGTTTGGCAAGCTCATTCTGACTCTGTTGAATCGGGCGAGGAAGTACCTGAGTCCCTCGCCATGCGACTGTCTAACGACGAATATATCATTCACTCTGGCCTCGGCTTTCTTGGCTTCAGCGTGGGAGGTTACAAATTGTTGGCCATTTCCTCAAACGTTGTTATTAATCGTGCTGGTAGCTGTGAGTACCATGTTAAGGCTCCCCCTATTAGGTTTTTGCCGAACTTCTTTAGCAATACTGACGGTACCTATTCCTTTGAGAGGTCGTTGCCTTTCACTGCAGTGACGTAGTAAATTATGTGGTCTTCGGGGTCTGTCGTGCTGTCATATATTCTCAAATATGGCGGCATTTTGAAGGTTTTGGGTATAGGGTTAGGGGTCTCTTCTTCGCTATAAGTTTGTTCGACGAACCGACCGACGTCCCATTTAGGCAGGAGTTTTAGGGCGCCGGGTATCTTGTCGGCCCTTTCTTGGTGTTCTTTCATCTGGTCTCAGAGTACCCTATTTTCATTTTCCATTTCTTCTATATTCTTTAATATGGTTGCGAGTGCATCATTCCCTGCATCAACAATGGGTGTTAGTGTTACTTGTTGGACGGGGAGCGGGTTTCTCGTTAACAGTTGTGGCCTCCGCTTGTGCGGTGGTCTGAGTCGCTCCCTGAGCTGGTTTCTCAAGGAAGTTGTTTAGTGTATTTGTTAGCCATGCTTCCAGTAGTGTTTTCACTGCTGGAGGTGCTTGTTCGGTGGTGGACGTGGAAGCCTCCCTTTCTCGAGCGATGGTCACACTTCTATGAGGGGAAGGTGAACCACTTCGCCCTGGTGTGACGTTTGATGTCACGTTTTCTTCTCCTCCTCAACCAGCCTCGTTGATGGTGCTCATGAGGTTGGCGGTGACATCTTCTATGGCTTTTAATATTTCTTCTCCTTTTCCTGCCATTGTTAGTTCATGCTAACAAAAAAAATAAGTGTTGTACGTGTGTTTCTTTTAGATCTAACAGAAACTAAAGATCTTAACTAGAAAATCCCCACAGACGGTGCCAAATTGTTTTGTCAAAAAAGTGCTAACCCTTTCATTAAACGAGTTGATAAATGGGATGAAGGGTTAATCCTAGTTAAGCTTAATTACTGTTAGATATGTGAGTTTGATGACGAATAAAAATAAGTTTATGCGCCGCAGTAGTAAATGCCAGTCAAACGTATGCGATGATTGTTAATGAATGCTCGAGGAGATGTAGATTAAAAGCATGCGATGACAATAAATGTAATAAAGAAGAATATATCACCCAAATGTTGAATGACTAGGGCCAATCAACTCTTTGTCAGTAGTGTAGATAATATCAAACGTGGATGAAAACAAGATTCTTGGATCTTGTAGATGAAAATTTATCCTTGAACTCAAGAATCAATAGAAAAGACAAGTTTAGTATATTCTCAATAGTCAGTGTTACAAACGTGTTTTCTTTTTGAAAGGTTCAAGATCCCCCACTTCTCTTTTTTTCTTCCTATATATAGGGAACTTTCTTTAGAAACCCTAAAAAAGTACAAGCTAAGGAATATTCTAACAGAATATTCTCTCTTCCTAATATAAACATATCTTACCGTTTCTCTATACTCCTCTGTTCGACCAAACATTGGCCTCTCTTGAAGGGGGCTCTTCATCACTAAGTCGTGGCCGCACAGATTTCGACCACGACCAACGAGACTGTCAAGTTCGATCCAAATTTCAACCAATACATATACATCTTTTATGATTGACCTGTATATAAACCTTCGAGAAGTATGTTTATATCACATTTTTCTCTCCCTGTATAAGATGAAAAGCAATTGAGAGACTAAAGTTTGGGAGCGGAAGTTGATTTTTTTTTTGGTAAGTAAAATTTTTTATTTCACAAACCAAGTATAACATTACAGTGCTCGTTTACTAGGAAATTGGACATCATGCCCCAAGTCCTATACTCATCAAGTTCTACCTAGAGTACAAGAATGAAAGCAACTACAACTATCCTCAATCTCTAGGATACCACTTCATATCTTGTAGTTTCTTAGTTAGCTTCTTATACTGATTTCCACGACTATGGATTTCCTGTGCTATCGATCGTAGACTGATCTCCTTTTTCATGTTCTTTCCTTGAAAAATTCTCAGAATCCTTTCCTTCCATATATGATAGACACATGCTGCCATGCATAGCCTATACATATTTACCATTGCTGACTGTCCCTTTGCATGAACCTCTGCCCATTGAACTTTCTCAGACCATCCTTGTGCTATAGTTTTGATTCCCTGTCATTCCAATAATCTCTCCCATATTTGCGATGTCATTTCACATTTAAAGAATAGATGCTCAGCTGTGTCTGGATCACTTGCACACAGTGGGCATGTTAAGTCATCAACTTGACTCCATTTTGCGATTCTATCCCTTGTTTGCAATCTCCCTTGTAAGTTTAGATATAGTATAAACACCCACCTAGGAGCCCCATAGTTGTTACATATCATTCTTCTCCATGAACATTTAGGAAACTCACCTCGAAACTTTCTTTACATTCTTTGTATGGAGAAGTTCCTTATCAGCATAAATTCCTTCTCTTGCAACCCCACTTCTTCCAGGTATTCTGCTGCTTTTAAGATCTTCTGTATAATCTAAGATGCCTGCTTAGGTTGACTAATCCACATATTTGTTTTTCTCCCATAGTAGCAATGTATCCACTTCACCCAAAGCTTATTCTTCTTATTACAAACATTCCACAGTAGTTTACATGTAGAAGCCTTGTTCCAAGCTTGAATATCCATGATGTTTAGTCCCCCTGCAATTTTTGGAATGCAAATTCTGTCCCACGCAATTAGTGCCCTTTTTGAAGTATTTACACCTCCTGCCATAGGAATCTTTTGCATACACTTTCAACCATTTGAATCACCTTCTTTGGTAAGGCAAATATTTGAGACCATCATGTTTGGATTGAGAAGAGAACACTTTTGATTAGCTGCAGTCTCCCTGTATAAGACAGTAACTTTGATGTCCAGCTTGTAACCCTGCCTATTATCTTTTCAATTAGAGGTTCACATTGAGCCAAGGATAGTCTTTTTGTACTAAGAGGCACCCCTAAGTATCTTACAGGAAGATCTATTTTTAAGAAACCTAGAGGATCCAGTATATCAAGTTGTAATTGCTAGTTCACTCCACCAAAGTAGACACTATATTTTTCCACATTTGCCTCCAAACCTGACACTTTAGAGAACATCTGAAAACAAGCATACAAACCTTTCACAGAATCCATATCGCCTCTATAAAACAGTAGCAGATCATCTGCAAAACTAAGTTGTACTATGTTCAACTTTGCACACTTTGGATGGAATTTGAACTCCTTGTTCTCCTTCAGCCCCTTTAGAACTCTTGTGAAGTATTACATAGCTAGGACAAAAAGGAAAGGAGACATAGGGTCACCCTGTCTGAGTCCTTTCTTTGCTGAAAATGGCTTCATAGAATTCCCGTTTATAAGAATAGAATAGGAAACTGTAGTGACACACTTCATGATCCAGTTAATGAAGATCTCTAGGAAATTCAGTTGAACTAAAATCTGCTCTAGGAAGCACCACTCCACAGAATCATATGCCTTTCTCATATCAATATTCATACAACATCTTGGAGAAATAGTCTTCCGGTTATACCCTTTAACTAGTTCATGACTTAGAATAATATTATCTGATATTACCCTTCCAGGAACAAAAGTTGACTGACTATCATCAACCAGATAATCCATTACCTCTTGTAGTCTACTAGTGATGATTTTGGAAATAATCTTATATATGGTAGTGCAACAAGACATTGGTCTGAACTCAGCTGTTCTGGATGGATTCTGCACTTTAGGTTCAAAGTTATTGTGGTGCAATTAATTGTCCTGTAAACTTCAGCTGTTCAGAAAAACTCTTGGACTGCCTCAACTACTTCATCACCTATAATTTCCCATGTCTTCTTAAAGAATAAAGCATTATATCCATCACAACCTGGTGTTTTGGAATCCTCTATACTTTGTAGTGTTTGATAAATCTGTTCCTTAGTCACATGAGCTATTAGCTTCACTTGCTGATCTCTTGTCAATACATTCCCTCTCTTCATCACTTCAGGTTCAATAGATGGAATTTCCGCTGCTGCTGATCCTAGAAGCTGTTGATAGAATTGAATGATTTCCTGTTTAACCTCCTCTTGATTCTGTGTATGCATCCCTGTCTGAGTGAGCAACCTGGTTATTTTCTTTTGAGCATTTCTATTCTTGATACTAGCATGGAAGAAAGCTGAGTTTGAACCACCAAGCTTCAACCATTGAATTCTGGACTTCTCCTTGAGTATACTTTCCTCTACCATAATCCACTTCTCCAGCTTCTCTTTCAGATCTTTTTCACTGTTCTTCAATGCCTCTAAGTGATTAGGATTTCTCATTTATAATTGTACTTGTTGCAGTTTCTCTCGAGTGGCTAAAATCTTTTCAGGAATTCTGCCATACTCCTCACTATTTAACTGTTTCAGTCCTTTTTTCAACTTCTTTAATTTCAACCAAATTCTTTGCATAGCAGTTATCTGCATATTTAGTTCCCATGTTTCTTTGACTATCCTTTTAAACTCCTTATGCTCAGCTAAGTTATTGAAAATCTTGAATGGCTTAGGCATAGATTGATGATCTTGTTCAAAGTAGATACACAAAGGGGTATGATCAAAAAATAAAGGATCATGTATCACCACTTCTAACTGTGTCATATTCAGCATCCATCCCACTTTAACTAGAGCTCTATCTATTCTGCTATGTACATGATTGTTTGTCCACGTAAATTCTCTACCAACTGTTTTAAGTTCTGTCATTCCCGGTGATTAATCAGCTTGAATGGTTCCTTCCGCGTCTATCTATTGTAGCATGTGATATGTTTTATTTTTAGATTATAACAAAAAAAATAGGGAAAAAAAGTTGGTTAGAAAATCTGTAAATTATGTACATAATTAGATTAGATTTTGCTCAGTCTCATACTTTCATCAGTATACTTTGTACCATGTGCTAAAATGACTCATTAATCTCTAATGATATTATCTGTATTTTTTTGAAAAATTCAGACTTACACAAGAGATTCTCAATGAAGAACTCAGTTCATCAAAATTACTTGGTACGTATTCTCCATTCTACATAATTTGGAATAATTATATTCTGATCATGATAGAGAGGAAAGTCCCATTTAATCCTAAGGCCTTTTGAACTTATCCATTGAGAAATGAATCAATTTCGTTCAAAAATGTGTTCTAACCCGCATTAAGTGCCTAGATTCTAGCGACACTCTTCAACGTCTTTACAAACTGACTTCCAGTTTGATTAGACTTCTGAAAAGGCTGTCGTTACTCAATTGAACTCCATTTATCAAACCATTAAACAACTCTTAAAACCTATACATACACAAATAAGAACAAAACACACACACACACACACACATATATATATATATAACAGGGCAAAAATTAGTCATATACAAAGGAGCCTAGGATGAATGTGAGCTAAGAATGGTAAAAGGGTGGGGTATGAGTTGATTGAAGCTTTCACAAAAGACCTTTAAAACATAATGCCCACCTAATGCTTGATAATGCGCACAAATGGGCAAAAGTATCGATCATCCTTCTAATTCTTGAATCCATTTGTGATATTCCTAAAATAGTTTGAAGGTGCTAAGGGTCTCGGAATTTATTGTAGCACGAAAGGAAAGCTTAATTGAGGTATGTATGGATAAAATCCCCTCTTCTTATAAATAGAACCCCCACGATGTCCCTACAATTGATGTAAGTTTCAACCTTGATTGATGTAGGAAAATGATATTCCAAACGTGCTTGTGTTGTAAGAACTTATGTGCAATATGTATTTGAATGATCCCATTATGCTATCTTGTCACTTGATGATGTATTGAAGGTATGGAAAATGTGTTAAATTGCCAAGTATGTGAAAGCCTCTATATGCCCACGATTCATAATTTCTCCTATGTGTACTTAATATCTTGAATTGAAAGGATTGTTTGACGAAATTGGTAATAGTGTGAAATATGGGGGGAAAACTCGAATTATGAAATGCGGACAAGTGCCAAGTGTGATATAACAATTGTGGCCACTAGTACCGAAGAAATTGAAATATGTGTGGGGAGTATGGAATGAAATGATTGATGGAAAAAGAAATGTCTTGAGTGAGACGGCCTAGTCGATCGGGCTGTGATCGGATGCCATGCCACACACATGGTGGTGTTGTGCTGGAAATTGAAATCGAAATTGAGACGGGAATTGAGATTGTGGAAAAATATCTCCAAGGAGATGACCTAGCCGATCAGGTCGTGATCGGACTCCGTATAATAGTACATTGGTATTGTGAATAATGAGGTATCAATGCTAATAATGACCCAAATTAAAGTTATAGCAGTGATGACCCAAAAGGTCATCCTAAGTAATTCCAGCTAAATCTGTGTCTTGAGGCCCCGAAATCCTCCATTAATCTCACCTCGATATGCATGTGCAGCCCGGGCGTGTAGCCGGGAAGTCCTTATGTTGAAATTTGATAAAAATGGAATTTTATGATAATTAAATGAATAAAGTTGACTTTGGTCAACATTTTTGGTAAACGGACCTGGACCTGGACTTGTGATTTGACGGCCCCGGAGGGTCCGTAGGAAAATATGGGACTTGGGCGTATGCCCGGAATCGAATTTCGAGGTCCCAAGCCCGAGAAATGAATTTTTAAAGAAAATTATTTTCTGAAAATAATGAAGGATTTTGAAAATGAATTATTATGTGAGAATCGTGTTACCAGGCCCGTATTATGGTTCCGGAGCCCGGAACAGGTTTATTATATGTTATGTGACTTATCTGTGAAATTTGGTGTAAAACGGACTTGAAATGACGTGATTCAGATTAAAATTGGAAAAGTTAAGCTTTATGAAGTTTTAAGAAAATTCTATGAGTTTTGAGGTTTAATTCATTGATTTTGATGATGTTTCGGTGATTTAAATGCTCGAATAAGTCCGTAGGATGATTTGGGAGTTGTGTGTATTTTTGGTTTTGAGTCTCGAGAGCTCGGGTGAGTTTCGGGTAGCTAACGGGGTGTGAAAAGTCATGAAAAATCTGGTTTTCTTCAGTTTCTGGTGTCTGGTGCAATACTCTATGCGATCGCATAAGCAATGTCGCGATCGCATAGATATAGTAGCCTTTCGCGATCGCAATAGTGCGTCCGCGATCGCACTGTATTGTTAGAGTTGGGTGGGGGTCTGGCCAAGTACTCTTCGCGATCGCAAGGTCCAGCCCGCGATCGCGTAGCGTGGGGTCCTTGGTCTGTGCAATCGCAGTGTGGGGGAATCCCAGGTCCTTCTTCGCGATCGCATCATTCCAGTCGCGATCGCATTGCTTTAGAACCAAACCCTCCGCGATCGCAACTCCAGTTCCGCGATCGCGATGAACAAAATCGCCCAGTTATATCTTTAATAAAAACATAACACTCCATATGGGATTTTGATATTTTCAGCCTTCCTCCTTCTTCCCCAAACATTCATAGACGAAATTCAAGCCCTCCAACCTCCATAACTCCATAGGTAAGTGTCCTTAACATCATTTTCTCTTACTTTCATCAACTAGTCACTAGATTCTAGGCCTTAAAAACATGAAATCAAAATAGAAATTTGGGGTTTTGGGTAGAGTTAGGTTTTTGGGAAATTTGGGTGATTCAACCCCAATTTGGGGTCGGATCTTGAAAAAAATTATATATTCTAACTCGTGGGGTTATGGGTGATCCGGTTTTGGTCCGAACCTCGAGTTTGGACCAAGCGGGCCCGGGGTCGAATTTTGGTATTTTGGGAAGAATGCTAGAAACTGAATATCTAGGCTATGGGATTGTATTATTGAGTCTTTATTGATATTATTGAATTAATTATGCCTAGATATCGTTGTTTCAGAGTCGGATTATAAAGGAAAGACGGTCTTAGAGGGTTGATTGCTATACTTTGGACCGAGGTAAGTGTCTTGCCTAACTTTGGTGAGGGAATAGGTATTATTTGCTATGTGCTAAGTGATTATCATGTTCATTGCATAGGTGAGGTGACGAGTACCTATGCAATGTGTGTCAAGCATGCCCGTGAGTCTATTTTGATAGAAATTGCAGTATTTCTTCCATGTTTAGCATATTATGAGATTGTCTTTACTTGGTAATTTATTCTTGATTGAAAGTATTGGCTGTTGAGTTTGAGAAGTGTTGATACGAATGATAATCCAAGTGTAGAGTATGCGATTGAGGTGATTGGTTATAGCTGAGACCCTTGCCGGGCATTTATTGAGTTATTAATTGATGTTTTTCCCCTTGCCGGGTGTTTTGAACTGTCAATTTCCACTATGTTGTACTCCTTGCCATTATATCTGTTATTGTTTGGTGAGGAAGAGTGTAAAGCACGAAGGGTGATGCCGTGCCATGATATTTGATTACATTGCATTGTGAGGAAGAGAGTAAAAGCACGAAGGGTGATGTCGTGCCATTGTTTACATTTCTGGTACTTATAATTGTTTGTTGGCTATTGTGATAGATTGCCTCCCTTGCTTACTTCTATCTGTCAATTTGACTGCTTCAATTTACTTGTTTCCCCTTACTGCTCCTGTATCCCTTACTTGTCTGCTTATCTCTTGCCTTGTATCATCCCTGTTATCTGCTGTAGAATATGACAGGTTATCGTTATTGTCAAGTCTAGCCTCGTCACTACTTCGGCTGAGGTTAGGCTCGGCACTTACTCAGTACGTGGTGTCGGTTGTACTGATGCTACACTGCATTTTTTAATGTTGTGCAGATCCCGCATTCAGACCCAGTGGACCGCATTGAGGGAGTCACCTTCAGTCCACCCAGAGCTTCAAGGTATACCGGCTGGCGTTCGTGGGCCTTGGTGTGTCTCCCGCATTTGGATTCCTTATTGTCTTACTTTTTCTCCTAGTTTCAAGACAATTATATATTTCTTTTCAGACTCTGTGTTTATCACTCAATTTAGATAGTTCGTGAGGTTGTGACACCCCGGTTTTGGGTATGCACCGTTATGTATTATATTATTTCACTTTGCATTTTAAATTTCTGTTACATTTCTGCTGCTAAAGTTATGGAGTATGTTGGTTATTTCAGTTCATATTTGAAGGGTATAAATCTTTCTACTGTTGAATTGATTTGAAATTTTTTAATGTGTAGTATACGTTGGCTTGTCTAGCGGGTTCAACGTTAGACGCAGCCACGACCTGAAATGTGGGATTTTGGGTCATGACAATAGCAATTTCACTTGAAAGCTTATGTGATCCTTAATTTGATGATGTGGTGTTGGCTAAGGTTTTCATTGATTTCATGATTATTTTCTTCTTGTATTATTGATCTTTTTAATGAGATGGTGTTTAGTTATGCATACTAGTACTATTCGACAGTACTAATGTCCCTTTTGCCGGGGGCGCTACATCTTTGAATGGATGTAGGTGGTACCATAGCAGACAGTGCCGATCGCAGATAATGGTGCATCCTCCTCACAGCAGTCTTGGTGAGCCCCCATTGCTTCCATAGGTTATGTAGTTCTTCTTTTGTTATAAGTTACCACGTTTTGAGGTATAGCCGGGGCCTTATTGCCGGCATTATCACATCTGTCTTTGTATCTTTAGAGGCTCCGTAGACATTTGTGTTGGTTGTGTATGGATATTGGATAGGTCACTAGATTATGTTGTATTTTAAACTCTTGTTCCACTAAATTGTAAATTGTATGTATTTTGGGAACTTAATTATGGTATAATGAGTATAATGTAAAATGAAATGGCAATGCTTATGTATATGATCTCCCCCTGTCTAACTAATGGTGACGCGTCCCCTTTTGGATTATGAACGAGTCGAGTAGGAAAGGTCTAGTAGGGTTGCCCGACCAGGTTCACTCGGTAGAGCGCCGGTCGCGCTCCTTGAGGTTGGGGTGTGACATGATATCTCCTGATCGAAAATGTTGCATAATTAATAAGGTGAATGACTCCTTACTCAAAGAGAACACTATCCAAGATAAGGGAGGAGTTAGAGGTGAGGACAACTAAAACTCTTCCACCAAGGAAGAGTAGCATTAGAACTCTAGTAGTTTCTTAATCCACCAACTCTATATATTGCAGAATGTTCGCATTCTCCAGGTACGCACAAAAACAGAAGTTAAACGTGAGTTGAGAGCAAAATAGCAAAGCATTTTGCAAGCAATTCTTGTGTGATTCAAATGTGCGAACCTGAAGCTACATGAACTAGATAGAAGAACCAGTTACAAGTGTCTGTCTTTTTTTTCTAGTTCAATTGTAGTAGGTGGTTTTCAAATTGCACCTTTGAGCTTTATCTAGAGGCAATTGTATTAGGTACTTTGAGTATTCAAGTTAGAGTTAATTTGAGGTTGTCGCAATAGTTAGAGGCTGGTTGCCACAACAGGATTAGAGTTAATTCTTAGGTTTACAAAGAGTTTTGTAACTGATGTTTTGGCTTAGTTATTTAGTGAAATATTGGGGAAAATCCTACTGAGTAGTAGGCCGTGGTTTTTTCACCTTTTGAGCCGGGTATTTTCCACGTAAAAATACTTGTATTTTTTACTTTTCGCATTTACTATTTCGACAACAGTAGGTTAAGGAACAATTAGAAGAACCAGATTCTTCAATATTCAGTGCACGCAAAAAATTGAACACCACCCAAATCACCCTTCTTGTGTGGTATTAAAGTATAAAACATCATTTTGGAATCCCCATAACACGTAATATGGGCTAACACACATATTGGCGAACATAGTTGAGGCGGCTTTGTAATTGTAAGCATATACATTGTGAAATGACAAAACCTCTTTTCAGTCTTTGCACTGTTTGGTAGTTTCGTTCTTCAATCATATGCTCCACTGAAATATTTATAATATGGTCTTTTTGGACTCATATGATCGAAATAAGTGGAAAAAAATATAGTGACCAAATTATATATAGTATCTTTTTAAAAGGCGCTATACCTTAACGTCCGTTTTGAATCTAAAGGTATAGCGCTTTTAAAAAGGCGCTATATCTTAAGTTGATTAGACGACCAGGTATAGCGCCGTATATTAAGGCGCTATATCTGAAAATGATTAGAGGGCAAAGTATAGCGCCTTAATAAATGATGCTATACCTCTTCATAAGCCCCCGTCC
>ML530140.1:0-15866 GCA_005239535.1 Nicotiana rustica | reverse complement strand
CATTTTTAATTCAAAAAACCAAGGGTCCCCTCCTCCCATTAATGACCAAAAAAGCTTGAGTGGCCCCCACCCGTCCCACAAAAAGTAAAAAATTTCGGTCCCTCATTCTAACTAAGGCCTTCTCTCGTTATGAGTTGCTCGTTTCGGCTTCAAATCTTTCACTTTTCAAAAACCTTAAATCGAGGTATTTTGATTTATTTTGTCGAAACTCGTATAAAAAATGCATATTAGTTGTTCTAAATGTGTTATATATAATTTTGTGATTTTTTTGCGATTTAACTATTATGTTATTTTTATCCGGACTAAGATACTAGTGTGTTAAAAACATATGAAAAAATAGAAATCATTATTAGTTGTCAAAAAAATATTAATAAGTTGTTTTCTACTGTTGTATATGTATTTTCATGAATGTTTTGTGATTAAATTTATTTGTTCTTTTTATCTAGTTTTGATTATTTATTTGTTTAAAGACTAGTAATATAGTGCCCTTTTAGCGTAGTAAATGTAGTGTCTTTTAGCGTAGTATCCCTGTAGTTATTGAGATAAACTATAGCTCACTGCGTTATTCGCCACCACAACCTCACCCCGCCCCCATCCCACCCCCAATATAATGAAACCCTTACTTTTTCCTCTACACACATTATGACAAAATGCTTGAGAATTTAACAAGAAGAAAAATATAACAAGAGTTGAGAATATTTCTGAATGGATTTTTACAAAATCCTTAACGCCTTTAAATAAGGCAATGCCCAATCTGGGGGTCGAATTTTTTGAGGTAAATCGCCTTAAATAAATGCGCTATACCCATTTGAATTATTGTTATGTCAGTTAAGCGCAGAAGAGTTATTGGTGGGACCACGAAATATGTAGCGCCGTTATAAAAGGCGCCATACATATTGCGCCCTTTTAAAGGGCGCTATACCTTAACGTTCAAAACGGACGTTAAGGTATAGCGCTCTTTAAAAGGGCATTTTGGTCAGTATATTTTTTTCCACTCATTTCGGTCATTTGAGTCCAAAAAGACCACATTTAGGATCCGAACTCCGGTCTTTACTTGATCTTCAAGCTGTTATCACCTCTTTTTCCAATTCATTCCTTTTTCTTTTTGTTTCCATTGCTAATTAGCCCACTTAATGGTTGTCTGAAAGTTCTTAACACTTACCTAATAAGTATGTATTGAACTTTTACTTAAATAAAACATAAAGTGCTTCGATACATTTGACTCTAAAAAAAAATCCTGCAATAAAAATATTTTCCTTTGAAAAAAATGACATATGCCAATTATGCTTGAAATCAAGTGCAATATTTCTTTTACAACAATAATTCAGTGAATTCTCACAAGTGGTGTCTGAGACGGGTAGAATGTACGCAAACCTTACTCCTATTCCGTATAGTAGAGAGATTGTTGTCGAAAGACTCTCTGCTCAAGAGGACAAAAAAAAAAAAATCAGTATCATCAATAAAATTATATATTTTTTTAGTTTTTTTACAACAACAACAATATAATAATTGTTTCGTACTAAACGCACCCTAAAATTCAAATGCAACACCCAGGGTCCATTTGGTTAACAAACTCTACCCTTGACAATGTAGAAATAGCATCCTCTTGTTACCATTCGGCTTTATCTTTGAAAATTAACCACTGTCATTGAATTTCAATTACACAAGTGAAATTTAAAGACAATATTGAGTTTGACTATTACCATGTGACCAGGAGGTCATGGGTTCAAGCCGTAAAATTTATTTTTTTTGTTGTAGAAATACAGAGTAAGATCGTGTACAATAGATCTTTGTGATACGGACCTCACGCATAGGGGGAACTTAGTGCAACAGACTACCTAAAAGAGTGACTATTTTTCAATTACAAATGACAGAAAAGTGACTATTTTGTGAATAAATCACCAATTAACCTAAACTGTGTCCACACAACAATTTAGACTTACAATAGCCGATAGATGTATAATATATAAATAATTCATATATAATATATGTATAATCAGTGTATAATCCATGTTCACCTGTTAGGAAAAGAAGAATGAATATGCTGGCTATTTGTGTAAAGATCTCAATGATCTTTACACAAATAGCCGACCAATTGTATTGTTTATTTTTTGTAACCAATATATATAGATTATACAATGATTACACATATATTATATGTGAATTATATGTATATTATATATATGTCAGCTACTTTATTAAGCACTTGGGTAGGTGGCTATTTATGTTAATTCTTGTTAGTAGAAGTGTAAAACATTCACATCTCACTTTCCTAACAAAAATAACAACCGATATTCTTATGGGCTATTACATCAACGAGGTACGTGGATTGACCCGAATTCGTCGGTTCTGGGAGTTGTAGGTCCGGCCCAAGCTAGGCAAAGTAGTTGAAATACTAGGGTTTATATTAATGGGACACGCCGTCAAGTATCAACTCGCATTTGTTGGTTATGGAGATAGAGCTCTGATCCTAGCTAAAAAATTTGGGATTAATGCGTAGTGGTTTTTGCTTAAGAGTAAGTTACTATTTCCAGATTGGATGTGATAATTATCTTTTGTTACAATTTCTTATCTTCTATATTTGATTTCTTTCTTATTTTCATTTCGATGTCCCTGTATATTACATCTTTATTTATGCAGTTTCAGAAAACCTCTGGAGGTTTAGGTTGTTTAGGCTTTCATTTTCATGCTCTAGCTTTGCATCTTCTAGTTTGTGATGCATAATATAAATTTTTTATCTCTTCTAGTTGTGCTTCATATCTATTCAGTGTTTCCTGTGCTACTGGATGCATAATATAAATAATATATGACTTTTAGTTGTTTGGCATTGATGTTATTTGCAATTAATGTAATATATTAATGTTTATATTATGTGGTTACAAAGAAGTTAATATTTTCCAAAAGGTTTCATGCCTGAGCATTGGCATGTTGACATATCTGTTGGATTTGTTTATGGTTATAGAAGTTTCATTTCTCTGTCTGAAGGTTGTTGGTATTTGTATTACTTTTATCTTTTATAGACTCATATCTTCTTATTCTTAGGCAAATAATCTTTGAGACCAAATTAGTTTATACACAAATATTTTATTTTATTTTTAATAGTATTTCTTAAACTCATCAACTATGACGTCAATCCACTTAATAGAGTTGGTATTCCCATTTTTCCGAGTAACAATGTTGATAAAGAGGTGACTCAGAATCAAGGGCGGATTTTGGGGGCGGAAGGGCCGAAAAATTGCACTGTATACAAGGTAAAATCTGTTTTTACCTCTATATATTAAGTTTTGAACCCCTTTAACACAACTTAGAAGTGTAGTTTAGTGGTAAAGGGGTTCAAAACCTTCATAAGGTCACATGTTCAATTTTCACTAGCTAACAAAAAAAAATTTGAACCCCCTTCATGGAGAATATTCAGAAGTTGAAGAGGTTGGAAATGTGTTGCCTTAATGACGCGTGGTGAGTCAATTGATGTAGAGCTCTGTCCAAGTAAAGTCTGTTGGCCGTATTAAAGTAATACGCATTGCAAGAAAAATGATTCTAAATAACATCCGAAACTTGAAGTGGTAGTGAAAAAAGTTGTAGGTAAGTGCAGAGGGTTCCTTTAGTTTTCAAGACAGTTACTAGTTTATTAAGTTCCGAATAAGAGGTTGAAGAGCAAACACATTTTAAGAAGTGAAATATGAGGCTTTCAATTTGTTGAGAAGTGAATGTGGAAGCTCATCACATATTTTACTTTGCAAATCTCCGCTCCCCAATCTTTGATTTGGAGCTTAATAGGCCAACAATGTCTTTAGAGCTAAAGGCAATCCTTTGCACTTTTCTGTAATTCTTTTTCCAACCTCTTCAATTTTCGAAAGTTTCTTAGATTCCATGTTTTCAAATGCGCGTGTTTTGTATAAAGACCAACAACTTCATTGAGCAGAGTTCCCACACTAATTGGCCACTACCCATCATCAAAACAACATTTTTCTTATGCGAATTGGCTCACTTTGACTCGTCAAACTACAATGGCAACCTCATGGAAGAGTGCTGACATTCCAAAATTTTAAGCAGACTTCATCGATAAAGAGGCAACTTGAAACTGCGAGTTATGTGCGGACATTCCAACTTGTTGGATGACATGAAGCGTTTCAGATTTATGGAAGGGATTTGCATTATTACTGCACTCACAGTTCTAGTGTAATGTAGTCCGTGGCTCTGCTATATTTCTTTGTATACTTCAAATTCAAGTGTAAAATGTTGTTCCTTTGTATTGTCGTGTGGAAACTAGTTCTTGTGAAATCTGTGAAAGGCCATAATGAGTGAAAGTTGATTTTCTATATAATCAGAGACTAGTTTTTGTAGGTATTGCAGATAAGTTCTCTCCCACCTGTGGGATTACAATGGGTTTGTTGTTGCAGATAAATTCTCTGTTACTGAAAGTAGAATTGTCATCGTTTAGTGTTTTGTAGTGCTGAGTGGATGCTGAAACTTTACTTTTATTTTTTACCCCATAATTTTCTTTTTGTAATAAAATGTTATGTATTATACTGAATTTAGACTGCTGAGACAAAGGGATTTTGCTTGAATACTGTAGAAACATATCTACCATGGATTTGCACAGCCCAAAAGAAGGCCAAATGGTTTTGTAGTTGCTCACTTGCAATAATAGTACGTCTTATATTATAACATTCAAAGCTAACGGCTGATTAGTTTGTTAGGAAAATTTGCCCAGGGTATACGTGTTTTCCCACGTGATATCAAACACATTATATTGCAATTGATCAGAGGCGGATCCAGAATTTATAGGTTGCGGGTATCACGTGATTGCAGCGTGCACGGGCAGGAAATTACTAGTTTATATATAGGACTGTTTTTGTGTAACTATCCAACAGTCATAGGCAGTCCGCAGTTGGGCACCTGTCTTGTTGTTACTTGAGGAAGGCAAGTTCTTTTAGTCATCTAAACAACTTGCATGCAGGAGATTCTTCCGTAAACGTTTCCCATTTTTATCATGTATCGCTGTCAGTCAGTCACTGTTTCTATACATTTTTTTACAATCTGTTTCTATTTGCAGTCTTCAATTCAAAGCAAATTAGTAGCGTAGTAGTTCTCTCTGACAAGGGACAAATCTTGAATCGATGTAAGTTGTAACATAGGTATATATATTGGAGGCAGTTACAAAAGTGTGATCTTTTTGGACTTAAATGACGAAAATAGGTGAGAAAAATAACCAATTATCATTTTATGTATAACGTGGTTATTTACCGTATTATACTTTAACAACACCTTTGTCCTTTACGTTATTTTGACTGCATAGCGCATCAATGACCTGCGCTATCTATCTAAACTTCACTTTCCTCTTTATTTTTCTTGTCTCTTGCACTAGCTACTTGTCCATTGAGTTGTGAACTCAGAACTGGGAAACCAGATAGGACGTGGTTATCTAAATGCACAGAATGGAAAGCAGAGTGGATGAAGTTAATAAACTTTTAAATTCTATGCAGGTGTAAAAATATATCAGGTACAAATAAATATTCGATAAATATTAATAATATCTATTAATTTTTCCCCTGGTACTATCTAATAATTAACCTCTTAAAAGTAGTACTAATTAATCACTTCTCTCCTTATTTTTCTTGTATCTTGCATTATACAGAAGTAGTATTTTTCTTGTGGAAAATTTCTATCAACTTCATTATTGATAAAATCCTTATTGTTGTGCCTACGAAGCATAATCAAAAGGATTTATAAAGTTGATGTGTGATTAACTTTTCCTTATCTTGACATGAGGTTTCTCGTAATTATTTGTCTCCTTTCTTTAAAAACTATAAACTTACTGTCAGATTTTAAATTGTTTCATTAATAAACTACTAATCACCCTAATAGTAGTGAAATTTTTTGTCATTTCTATATTTCTTTTCAACCAAAAAGCAATATATTTGTATGGGTCGAAATCTGACCACACGAGAATCGGCACAAAAAGGAATGGCGAGGAGTCGATTAGCCGTGGTTGTACCCATAAGGCACCATGACGACGAGCATCTTGGCCACGGTCGAGGTCGAACCATCAGAAAGCATGTGCGGTGAAGCACACGCCATGGCACTTAGGGAGGTCGACCTAAAGTGCGATTGGCAGATTAGGGTATCCTGGCTAAGGATCGTTGAATAAGTGGGAATACCTAGTATATATACTAGGCAAGAGAATGATAGCGGGGAATCTTTTTCTCTCAATAGAGAAGAACGGAAGATCTACCTCATAAACGAGAGAAGGTTAGAACCTTGTTGCTGACCTTTGTAATCATCGTTATGGAATCAATAAAGATATATCTCGTAGCCGTTAATGGTGCATCTTCTTTTTCTGCTTTCATACATTATGGAGTAGTAGCATTGAGAATGTAAGCTCATTATGTACATTTGATATCTTTTAAAAGCTTAATATGTCCATGAGCTTAATCATATATATCCTATTTTTACTACTTAATCTTCTTTGATCTAGAGTCAATTATCCTTGGCTAGGATTTACCCCTATTTCCTTATTAATTCGTTTTTAAAAAAAAGGTTTAACACACTTTTTGGTAAAACAATATGGCGTCATCTGCGGGGAATTTCTAGCCAAAGCCTTAGTTCCGTCTAGATCCAAACATGACCTTAATTTTATCTCCCATTCGGTAATGTTTCACCCAACCAAGGGTAAATCCTTACTCGAAACCGGAGTTATGCCTGATTTACACACGAAAACTACGTTGCACCCAAGCAGCATCCCTGACGCATTGTGAGCCTGAGCCGTCATAACGGGACTATGTCTGCGCATACCGAGCGCATCCATAATCCCATTTCCAGGTAAGCACCCAACACCTTCTACATCCTATGCATATCGCATTCTCTCCTATTGAATGAGACGATGCTTGTTGGGTAATTTACTGTCCAAAATACTCCTCGTCCATATTTTATGGTATGACTTACATTTCTACCATCTTTGGCGCTCGGGACTGAGACGAACTGGGACTTGAACTCAAGAACCTAATGGAGGAATAGATCGCCCATCCAAGAGATGCCAAAGCTCAACTAGTGACGAAGTTGAGCACGAAGCCGAAACCGACATCAGGCCGGAAACTAATACCAGGGTACAAAACAAGGCGAGCCGCCCAGCGGCGCGATCCCTAATTCATTGCCAAACAAGGGAACTTCCCAGGTCTAAAGAGCGCAACCGGCGAGGGAAACACGACCAATCCCCCTCATTCATCTGCTAATCAATCGACCAAGGTAACAAATGATTCCATATACTTTTATCCTGATATTCCTTCTTTAAAAAATAAGCCAAACAGAGAACGAAGGCTAGCCTACATAAAGGCTCCAAGTTCCTCCCTACGACAAACAAGAAACTTGAAAAACCTCCCACTCAGTATCGTACTACGAATAACAGAAAAACGGCTCAGAACAAGCCGACATCATTAAGAAACAATCTCCATAGCCTGGGATTGGGCGGTGAGCCCATGGAACGTATAGTCTCCCCAACATAGGCAGAGCATGAATACAAAAAGGTTGCATGTATGCTCGCCATGGCGATACCACGCCAATTCTTCAAACTAAATACTATGAATTAGGTCCGAATTTCGTTCAAATTAATTGAGTTCCAGGGTGCCCAGAAGCCCAGGCCATAAGTTCATCGCGCGTCCCGTCAACGATCTCTCCAGCCGAGCAAAGAAGGGCCTAGATAGACTGGGACTCATCTCGACGCATACACAAGCTATGCAGTAACACATGATATTCTACAATAAAAGCAAGGCCGCATGCAATTCGACCTCGTTCGAATTACAAATTAAAGTTCGACCTCGCTCGAACTTATATTAGGTTACAATTCTACCTCGCTCGAATTTACACCATATGACCCCCGGCCGTCGCCAAGCTGAAGTGAACAATTCGATCTTGTTCGAATCAACAAATTAAAGTTCGACCTAGCTCGAACTCATAACATGTTACAATTCGACCTCGCTCGAATTTACACTATACGGCCCCCGCCGTCGCTAAGCTGAAGTGAATAATTCGATCTTGTTTGAATCAACAAATTAAAGTTCGATCTCGCTCGAACTCATAACAGGTTACAATTCCACCTCGCTCGAATTTACACCATACGGCCCCCGGCCGTCGTCAAGCTAAGTAATAATTCGACCTCGTTCGAATCAACAAATTAAAGTTCTACCTCGCTCGAACTCATAACGGGTTACAATTCGATCTCGCTCGAATTTACACCATACGACACCGGGTCGCCGACAAGCGAAAGTAATAATTTGACCTCGTTCGAATTTTCACCCATGCGGCCCCCGGAGCTAAGAGAAAGCCAAGATCGGCCTCATTCGAATTGGCAAGCCAAGCTCGACTCCTTTCGAGTTAACAAAGTGTGGTTCTACCTCGCTCAAAGTAACGTAATAAAGTTCGACTTCACTCAAACCAAGAAGCTAAAATTCGAATTCTCAATTAAAAAGCATGGGACTTATCACGAGAAAATCCAAATAATTTTTTTTTCAAAAAAAGGGAAAAAGGTCAGGAGCAGACAACTAGAAACAAAATAACAATCTTATTCAAAGAAATATACACGTGCGACAGTTCCTTACAAAGGGACGAAACGGGTCCCCAAAAGAAAAAAGAATGTTCAAAGCGAACGACAAGCTACACCAAAGAAAAAAACAAAAACAACTAAGTACGAACGCTAGAAAACTTCACTTGGCCTCATCTCCGCCATCGCCTCCTCCACTGTCATCATCAAAAGAGAGCCCGTCCTCGGCCTCAGTAGTCCCACCGGCCTCCGGTGACGAAGGGTCATAACTGCAGGCAAGACAAGCTTCGCGTGCTTTCGCACAAGCATCTTTGAAAACAGCTTCAGGAACACTCCCCTTCGCCCATAAGTCCTTATATATCTCGTTGGGCCTCAACATGGACCCACATCTCATACAAAGGGCGAGGAACAACAACATAGGTAGATTCTTGAGAGGGGCCTGAGCCGATAGTTACGCCTTATTGGCCTCGAGAGCCACAATTTGGTCCCCCAGGTTAGAGCCATCCCGCTCGAGCACACCAATCTGCTCCTCGATCCTCGCCTCCCTTAGTGCGGTCGTCACCCTGTCAGACTCCCGCTCAGACTTGAGGACGCGAATAGTGTCTTCCATCACCGATGCCCTCTCCAAGGCCGTCATTAGGGCTCCCTCGGCACTCTCTAAATCGGACACCTTATCCGTCCACTATGCACTTAGACTTGCAACTCTAGTGGCATTCTGCTCGAGCTCGGCTCACAAAGACAACACCTTCGCCTGAAGGTCCTCGCATTCCGCCGCAACCCCTTTTCCCACCTCGAGATCCTCGTCTATAACCCTGAGAAGCCCCTCGAGCTCGCTACATCTGCGGATAGACAGCACCAGGTTCTCATCCTTCTTCTCCAACTCTTCCCTGAGAGATCGAGTAATATCGCCCACCCTAAGTTGCGCGTGCGTGTCACGACACCTGTTGCGATACCAACAATACTTCGTGTCCATCTTCAGAAAGACATCGGCCCGCGTCTCACCCCGACGAGCACTTTCAATCTCTAGCTTGTAAGTCTAGAAAAAGAAAGAGGAGAAGAATCAGCGAAAGCAAAGAGCACAAAGCAAAGAAAATAAAGAAAGGAAACTCACGCTCAAGGCTATCCCAGCCACACCACGTGAAAAATCAGCGTCGCTAATCTCCCGAAGAGACCTGCTTTCGGCGGCAGAGCACAGAAAGTCAAATTGGGGCACCAAGTCCACCGTGTCCTCCAATAGGTTAAAGTACGACGGGATTTCGAGCACACGGAAAGAACCTCCCGCCTTCACATTGACCCTGGTAAAACCTTGTTCGAACATCCTCATATCCTCAGGATCAATGTCAGAGTCCGACTCATAATCATCTACTACCACGCCCTTCAACCGCACATTAGCCGAAGAGAGGGTACGGGCTTTCTGAGATGTCAATGGACCGCTCAGAACAATCGCGGCGGCCTCTGAACTCTGCCCCCTACCACGGAAGCTTCTTCCACTCCCAAAACGGGCATCGCCTCCACACCCAGGCTGGTATCATCGCCAGCTTCAGACACCGCCAAAACAGGATTCACCCTCGAGGGCGCTTCAATCAAAACCGTCCCCTCCGACGTTATCCTCCACCTCTTTGACGGTGCCTCTTCGCCATCACCATGAAAATTTCGTCCGCGGAATAGCCAGATCCTGGATGCCCTCATCCGCAGCTACCACTTGTACGGGCCTGGCAAACGAAGTATGTTGATGGAAAGCAAGAGCGGGAGCCCTCTCCCTTCTCGCCCCTCTCCGACCTGCCAATGAAAGATTCAACAAAATGAAAATGTAAGGCAAATAAAAATACAGATCCAAGAACAAGGTAACTAAGGCCGAGACAAGGCGCCTTACCGGTGGAATGTTTGCGCCCAAACTCTCGTGGAAGAGCGCCCATTCCCGGATCCCCATCGTATAGGGCAAAATCGAACTCACCCACCCACGAATATCAGCAACTTGCGTACAGGGTAGTCTCTCCGCTGCAAAAACAAAAATACTCAACAAGATCACTAGAGGAAACCGACCAACAATCATTTTTTTAAAAATAGATGAAAAGGAAGAAAGGCCTACATGCGAAATTCCACGTCTCAGGGAACCCAACGGGGTTAGACACCACGTGCTCCGTGCGGACATAGAAGAAGTTCTCCCAGAAGCGGCGGTTGGTCTTGTCGTCCATCTTCACCACCAGGACCTTAGTGCCTCAGTGACGAAGATGTAGCATAGTGCCCTTATGGAAACTAGGGACGAAGAGATGAAGCAGGTATCGAAGAGAAACCCCTCGATCGGTCAGTTACTCGTACTTGATGAGCATTAAGAAAAGTTTGTATATATACGAGGTGAGCTGAGTCGGACACAACTCGTAGAAGCGGCAGAAATCCGCCACCAGAGAGGGGAGGGGGAACATGTATCCGATGATAAAAGGGTATGCATAGAACGCGCAGTATCCTGGGCGGTGTATGTACACAATGTCAGAACCCGCCGGAATGAGTTCGACATGCTCAGGAATTCTCTATTTGGCTTTGAATGCCGCGAGCGTCGCGACATCCATCGTAGAAAGAACAGGTTCAGGCTCATCTTCAGCAGGGCTATTGAAGTCAGTCTTTGCCTTCCCTGGGTGGGGAACCACTTCATCCACCGTCAGAAAACTCTTGTCCTCCGCCGGACCCACTCCCTCTTCGAGTGAGGGTACATCATTTTCCTGCACCGGAGCACCAACGACTCGATCAGGGTTAGAAGAAGCACTAACCATCACTTTGGGTGATTGTACAGGTCTGGAGTGTAAAGAAAGGAGGGTAACAACCATGAGTATTGTTGGTAGAAAAAGAAATACGATGAACTGGGGGAGAAGAAAGAATGTTTTTCGGATTTTCTTGTGAAAGGTTGGAGAACACTACATTCGAATGGGAAACTTTTCCCTATTTATAGAGATATGAATATGCTGGTCTGAGAAACCAAGTACCGCCTTTTTTCAAAAAAATAACAGAAGGGGCACGAGAAACGATGCAACACACAGAGAATGTGTGCCATAATGACACCTGACGAGCTTAATGTCGTTTCAAACTGACACAGTGGTCTGACGAAGCACTCGAACGTACCCATCACCCAAAACGCTCAGATTTCTAAAAAAAATTTGAATTGACGAGGTCCGCCCATCGAGCTCGCCCAAAGCCGATCCCAATAGGCGGAGGGACTAATTGTTTGGGTCGAAATCTGACCACACGAGAATCGGCACAAAAAGGAATGGCGAGGAGTCGATTAAGTCGTGGTTGTATCCATAAGGCACCATAACGACGTGCCTCTCGGCCACGACCGAGGTCGAACCATCAGAAAGCATGTGCGGCGAAGCACACACCATGTCACTTAGGGAGGTCGAACTAAAGTGCGATTGGCGGATTAGGGTATTCTGGCTAAGAACCATTGAGTAAGTGGGAATACCTGGTATATATACTAGGTAAGAGAATAATAGAGGGGAATTTTTTCTCCCTTAACAGAGAAGAACGGAAGATCTACCTCATAAACGAGAGAAGGTTTAGAACCTTACTACTGACATTTGTAATCATCATTATGGAATTAATAATGATATATCTTGTAGCCGTTAATGGTGCATCTTCTTTTTCTTCTTTATCATACATTATATATGGAGTAGTAGCATCGAGAATGTAAGCTCATTATGTACATTTGATATATTTTACAATCTTAATATGTTCATGAGCTTAATTATATCCTATTTTTACTACTTAATCTTCTTTGATATAGAGCCAATTATCCTTGGCTAGGATTTACCTCTATTTCCTTATTAATTCGTTTTAAAAAAAAGGTTTAACACACTTTTTGGTAAAACAAATACTTCAATCATTCCAAAAGACTCATTCTTGTTGTATGAAAAACATCAGAAATATATAGCCAAACGTGCACAAGTAGCATGCAAGAGACAAAGAAAAATAAGAAGAAAAGTGAATTTTAGATGGATAGTGCATGTCATTGATGCGCTATGCAGCCAATAGCGCATATATTATGTGCGCTATATTTTAACGGACAAACGTATCGTTAAAGTATAGTGCGATAAATAACCGCACTATATATAAAATGGTGGTTAGTTATTTTTGCACCTATTTTCGTCATTTGAATCCAAAAATATCACACTTTAGTTCCAGACTCTATAAATTGTTGGTAGTATCACAGATTGACTCCAAGCGCGGTGACATCAATAAGTATGCAGGGCAAATTGATGTAAGAGGAGAAGTGGAACGACTCACTATTTATATATGATCTGAAAAGAAATTTAATCTTGGTCCTAGTTAGCTCAACACAAATAATTAGTCCATCCTGTCACAGTCGGAATATCACGAATGTGGACAATACAAGATTTGGCTTAACATCAGATAAATCATGAATTATATTGGTCAGATTATGATACCATGATAAGAAAAGGAACTTTGAATTTAGCTTAATCTAAAGCTAGCTTATGAGTTGAGAATCATATACAAACAATAACAACAACGACAAACCCAGCTTGATCTCATAAATAGGATATGAGGAGGGTAGTGTGTAAGCAGACCTTACCCCTACCTCATAGATATAGAGAAGATATTTTCCGTAGAACCTCGTCTAAAGGAACAATGAAGATAAAGCAACCAAGTATCAAAGAATAGTAGTAACAATGTAACATGGTAACATGCGCGAATTCCACAACATGTAATAATAAAGAAACATAAATAGGAAATTACAAAAACAGTCCTAGTACTATTGGTCAGTCTAGGAGGAACACACTGCTATCTATCTAACCTACAACCCTAATGCTCGACCTCCACACCTTCCTATCGTGGGTCATATCCTCGATAAGCTGAAGCAATGGAAAATCCTGCCTAATTATCTCTCCCCAATACTTCTTAGGCCTACCCCTTCCCTTCCTCAGACCCGCCATTGACAACCCCTCACACCTCCGAACTAGATCATCTATGTCTCTCCTCTTCACATGCCTGAACCATCTCACCCTTGATTCCCTCAACCTATCTTCTATGTCTCTCCTCGTCACATGCCACTTCTACCTTGTCCCTAATAACTTCATTCATAATCATGTCTTTTCTGGTATGCCCATACATCTATCTCAACATCCTCATTTCAACTACTTTCATCTTCTGAATATGTGGCTTATTGACGGGCCATCGTTCAGCTCCATACAACATAGTCGACTTTAGAATCATATAAGAAAACAAATAACCTATCAAACTTAAGAGCGAAGTAAGTTGGAAGTAGGATGAGACTTGCGACTAGAAAATCAAGTCAGAGATTACAAGTGTATTGGTAAAAAATAGATATTACACGTGTAATATATTAGATGACGAAGCAAGCTACGTGGAGCAATGGAAAAGCGACAGCTGGATGAGAGTTTAGAAAGAGATACAGAACAAAGAGGTGCGGGATAAAACGCCTACGAGATGATTAGAAGCGGGTGCTCCAATCTATTTGAGAAGTTGAAGAGACACGGTCAAAATGAACCATAGCTGAATAGATGACAGATTCATAAATCTTCAATCAATGAGTTAAACGTTACAGAATCTTCACGCAACAATTACGATTACCTATTATAACGTTACATTAATGAAATAAATATTCATTAATGCCAATCATAAAGAAGAGTAGACGTTATGCTAAGAAATTCCCTATAAAAGGAAATTACCTATTCTGTTGTTTATGTATGTTTTTATGGTGATCAAATTCACAACCTTTGGTTATGGTTCCACAGATCCTAATGGTAAGTTTCTCAAGTTAATTCCCTCTTTGATCATTTTTAATCTTAGTGTTTTTGGTACAACGGAAATTACTCTCCATTCATGATAATATTCTCCACGAATTTCCAGTGTCTTAATTTGATGAATGACAAATATTTTTCTAAAAAGATTATTCTGAAAACTAACAATAAATATTAGCAAATCAGAGAATGTTTTGACAGAAATTCCGAGTGTTGTAGAGTGTTAGTTGGAATACCTATAAATAATGAGTTAAGATAGTTGTAAGAAAACTAATTTTCACTCATTTTTCATTTTTCTCATTTTATGGAGTATTTTTTCATAATCAAACACATGAAAATAAAAAAAAATTCCATAACAAACATTTTCCTCAAAAATAACGTGCCAAAAGTGACTTTATAAATGCATGGTTAATTAATCAAATTGCTTAAACCAATTTATCTTTATCAAATTATGAATATAGGACCAATGATATACATGGGAATTTACCATTTCTTCTACCAATACAATCCTTACGTTGCACTATTCGGAAACATGGGGTGTGTTTATATTTGGTGGCTTAAATGTTTTGGAAAATATTTTTCTCAACAACTTATTTTTCTCCAATTGGAGAAAAATGTTTTCCCTATCAAGAGAAGAGAAACATTTTCTCAAGCTTCCCCACCCTATTCCATAACCTCACAAACTCACCCCACAGCCACCCACCTAACCTCACTCAATGCCCTATCTACAAAAAAAAAAAAAAAAAAAAAAAAGTAATGTAAGGGAAGCCCGGGGTCAAAGCGCGTTCGTTATTGCCTGTATAGCTTCCGTCACCACCCACCCTACTTAAATGTATTAGATAACTCTTTGTTCAACTAAAGCTTAAACGTATGGGAAGAAAACATCTAATAGTATTTTTTACCTCCATGGTATTTGAACTTGAGTCTGTTGGTAGTAGGTATGTAACTAACCGCTGTTTTCTTTCATTATCGATCACCTTACTATCTTGTTGTTGTTAGTCTACTTTTATATGGCTTTTTGATATTGTCTTTTCTTATTTATATTTTTATTAATGTGGTGCTTATACTTTCCTGAGCCAGGGGTCTATTGGAAACAACCTATATATCCTCACAAGGTAGGAGTAAAGTCTGCGTACACAATCCCCTCCCCAGACCCCACGGTGTGGGATAATGCTGAGTATGTTGTTGTATTTGAACTTCATGACTTTCGATTCATTTTATTGACCACTAGACCACATCTCCCGAGAGTTCCCCACCGTCCATTTGTTATTTACTTCTTTAGTCCTTTCCTTCACCTCCAATTTTCTGTATATTCGTCTCTCAGTTTTTAAGTTATGTTCTCCAATTTTCTCATGTTTGGTTGGCTTAAATATTTTGGAAAACATTTTCCTTATGAACTTATTTTCCTTAAATTGGAGGAAAATGTTTTCCTATCAAGATAAGGGATAACATTTTCCAAAACTCATTCTCAACCTTCCCCACCCTCACCAACCCACTCTCCAAAAAGGTTTTTTTTTTTCAAATTTAAGTTTTTCCGTTACCACTCACCCTACTACCCT
>ML530139.1:81405-107804 GCA_005239535.1 Nicotiana rustica | reverse complement strand
TACTCGATAAACCCGCTCAAGGGGCGAGTAGGGACACTGCACGAGTCGACATCACAACGACTATCAACGAGCAACACGCCCCTCCCCCAACAGGTATCACTCACACTGTTGATGATGCAGGTAACAACGCCCTCGCAGCTATTATGAGGAAAATGGAAGAGATGGAGAACGAGAATAAAGCACTCCACGAACAAATAAGGGAACACCAAGAAAGGGTTGATAAGATATCGGGTGCCCCGAAACTCCTTCCAAAATGGGACGTTGGCCGGTTCGTGGAACAACCATACTGCGAGGAGGAGGCTCCACATGCCATACCCAAAACCTTCAAAATGCCACCATATTTAAAAATATACAACGGAACAACGGACCCCGAAGACTACATCATTCATTACGTCACGGCGGTAAAAGGCAACGACCTCTCGAAAGAACAAGTGCCATCGGTACTGTTGAAGAAGTTCGGCAAAACCCTAACAAGGGGAGCCTTAACATGGTACTCACAATTACCAGCACGTTCCATAGTAACATTCAAGGAAATGGCAGACAAGTTTGTCACCGCCCATGCTGGGGCCAAGAAAGCAGAAGCTAGGGTGAATGATATATTCGCCATCATACAATAACCCGGCGAAGAACTCAGGGACTTCCTCGGCCGGTTCAACAAAGTGAGAATGAGCCTTCCAAACGTATAAGAGGGAATGGCGGTAGACGCTTTCCATAATGGGTTAAACATGAACATGTTGAGGGCGACCAGAAAAATTGTTGAGCAGGCTCATGAAATACCCTCCCACCACCTGGGAAGAAATACACAACGCTTACTCTGCTGAGGTGAGAGAGGACGAGGATGACCTTAACGATCCAACTCAACGGTTAACATTGATCCAAATGGAATTGAAGAAAGATCGTCGGAATGACAGCCGAAAAGATCATGTAGGTCCACGCCTCAATCGCGAAAGGCACCAACTATACATCAGAGCGACCATCCCATTACCTCCCCGCCAAGCCGATGGCCCGTCCAGGCCACATGCAGGGACTCACCGAAACGAAAGAGGTATGCCTCCACTTTTATCTGCTCATAATTTTTGTGTTTCTCCTTCAGAAATAGTCTACGCCTTAGAGAAGCTCGGCCCCAAGGTGAAATGGCCACAAAATATGAAGTCCAAGCCAAACACCAGAAAGTCGAATGCCCTCTGCGAGTTCCATCAGGAACGAGGCCATAAGACCGAGGATTTCATAGCCCTACGACAAGAGATAGTAAACATGCTCCACCAAGGACATTTGAGGGGGCTGATGAGCGATCGAGGAAGGGCCAATTTCGCCCGTGGGCGAGAACAACATCAAGGCCCCCAAAAACCACCCTCCCCAGCCCGCACCATCCAAATAATCATCGGCGGAGGCGATGAAGCAACAATCAACCATGTGAAATTCACCACCTCCCACAAATTGAAGCGATCGATCACCCATGAACGATATGATGGCCTCGAAGAAAGTATCATCTTCGATAAGTCGGATACCCACAGTTTGACATTTCCTTGGCATCCCCAAAGAAATCAGTTGTGACAACGGACCCCAGTTCACTGGAAAAAAGACTGCAGAATTCTTCGAGAAATGGCACATCAAGAGAATACTCTCCACGCCATATCATCATGTAGGAACCGGTCAGGCGGAATCCTCCAACAAAACAATATTGAACATCATGAAAAAGAAGCTTGAGTACGCCAAGGGACTGTGGCCGAAACTACTACCGAAAGTGTTATGGGCATACCGCACCACGCCAAAAATAAGTAGAGGAGAAACGCCATACTCACTAGTCTATGGGACTGATGCAGTAATACCGATCGAAGTTGGTAAACCAAGTTTGAGATATTCCAATGAGAGCGGGCCAAGTAACGATGAGAGCAGAAGGCAAGACCTCGACGAAGCCAACGAGCGGAGAGACATGGCCTACATAAGAAGGATAGCTCAAAAACAACAAGCAGAACGGTACTACAACAAGAAAGCGAAAGTCAGGCCACTCAAAGTCGGGGATTATGTACTCAAAGCCAAAACACAAGCGAGCAAAGACCCACGGGAAGGCAAACTGGGAACCAATTGGGACGGCCCATACAAAATCATGGCGGCGGCAAACAAAGGGTCATTCCAACTAGAAACAATGGAGGTAAAACTACTGCCAAACAATTGGAACATCGCCCACCTCAAATACTTCAACTTCTGAAGATGGACGTCCCTCAAGTCGTACTCTTTTTCCCTCACCTGAGTTTTGTCCCAATTAGGTTTTCTTGGGGAGGTTTTTAATGAGGCGGCGAAGAGGGCATCTCGAATTTTAAGTGTTAAGTTCATCGCCTGGCCTATCGACTACTTCTCCAGGCCAAACAATGAAGGGGCTAGAGAGACTGGAACTTCTCGAATGTATGTACGAACTGCGCAGAAACATGTAATATTCTCCAATGAATGAGTAAACAAATTAGTATATGATATTATCACATAACTCCACCAAGTTTACACATCACGCAAACGTAGGAAATGTACATTCGACCCCACTCGAATTATTTTCCATGTCTACATTCGACATCGTTCGAACTAACTTATATTCGACATCGCTCGAATCATTTTTCAAAGTCCGCATTCAACGTCATTCGAACCGACTTATATTCGACCTCGTTCTAACTAACTTATATTCGACCTCGCTTGAATCATTTTTCAATGTCCGCATTCGACATCGTTTGAATCGACTTACATTCGACCTCGTTCGAATCAACTTACATTCGACCTCGTTCAAATTAACTCATACATTCGAATTAACTCATAATTCGACCTAGCTCGAATCTTTTTTCGAAGTCCGTATTCGACGTCGTTCGAACCGACTTATATTCGACCTTGTTCGAACTAACTTATATTCGACCTCGCTCGAATCATTTTTCAAAATCCGCATTTGACATCGTTCGAATCGACTTACATTTGACCTCGTTCGAATCAACTTACATTCGACCTCGTTAGAATTAACTCATAATTCGACCTCACTCGAACCATTTTTCAAAGTCCACATTCGACATCGTTCGAATCGACCTCGTTCGAATCGAACTCGTTCGAATCGACTTATATTCGGCCTCGCTCGAATCATTTTTCGAAGTCTGCATTCGACGTCGTTCGAACTGACTTATATCCAACCTCGTTTGAATTTACATTCGACCAAATGAAAGTCAGGGACTTTTACAGAGGGAGACATTCACAGAAAATCAAAAAGAGACAAAAATACACAACAAAAAATAAACTGTTCCATTCCAATCATACCATTCCAAAACATCTTACAAAGGGCTGAAAAGATTCCCCCACAAAAAAACAAACAAAAACCAAGTACAAAGACTTCAAACCACATCATCCCCGTTATCACCAACGTCGCCGACATACTCATCATCATACCAAGGATCAGAGGCAAGCCCGTCTAAGTCATCTTCATCATCATTCATGTAGGGGGTACTGGGGTCATAACCACAGGCATCGCGAGCCTTACATGCCTTGACGCGAGCATCCTCGAACTCCGCCTCAGTGACCTTCTCGGCCGTCATCAGAGCCCTGTATTTGGGCCTCAGCATGAACCCACTTTTCATACAACTCCCCTGACACACTAGGATCGACATAAGTATGAGAAGTAGATGGCTGGGCTTGCTGTTGCGCCTTCTCGATTTGTAGGGCAGCAATCTGCTCGTTCAATTCTGACATCTCCGCCTCTAAACCACATATCCGCTCTTCAAGCCTCGCTTCCTTGAGCGCCGATGTCTCTGCCTCACTAACTCGCTCAGACCTGCAGACGGGGAGGGTACCCCCCAGTGCATCCGCTTCGCCACGGCAGCCATCCTGGCCCTCTCAACCTACTCCAACTCTTCAACTTTGGCAGTCAACTCGCCCCTCAAGCCGATGGCCCTAGCTTCGCTCTGCTCGAGCTCGACCCTTAAGGATGCCACCTGAGCCTGAAGGTTAGCATTCTCAACCATCACTCCCTTGCTTACCTCGAGCTCGTCTTCTTTAGCTCTCAGCGTCCCCTCAATCATGCGGCACCTGCCGATGATCCTCATGAGCTCCCCATCCTTCTCCCTCAGCTCCTCATCTTTCTGCTTGAGCTCATCACATAGCATCTGAAACTTTCCATCTTCGCTAAGTATGTTGACCAGCGTTCGGTGCTTAGAACGGTACTCTCTGTACTTGGATTCCATCTTCTTGAAGAGGGCCGTCTTTTGCTCTTCCCGCCAATCAAGCTCAATCTCCAAAATGAGGGTCTGACATACAAAAGAAGACGGGTCAGCAGAGGCAAACAACACATAAGAAATGAATTAACTTAAAACGGGGAAATAAACTTACTCTCAAGGCCATGCCATAGATGCCCAATGAAATATCTGCATCCTTGAGCTTCTGCAGCGTCTTATTCTCAAAGTCCGCACACAAAGGAGAGAAGGTCGGAACCACCCGTTCTGAGTTAACCAAAAGGTTATAATCTACGGGGATGAATATGTTACGGCTAGGCGCCTCCGTCCTTATTTCAACTCGAGTGAACCTCTCCTCAAAGGCCCGCACCTCCTCGGGGTCAATATTGGAGCCCGACCCATTATCTTCCACGAGGACGATTTTATCTCTCCCATCCGCTGATGACGAGCCGACTTCGGCTGTTTGGGAACATTCCTCCCCCGTGCCAGCCCCTTCAGCCTCTGACGGCCTCTTCTCCGTGGCGACCTCCACCATGGGAGCAGCTTCAATGCCCAGTGGGTGTGCCGACTCTGCATCCAAAATAATCGGCCTCTCGAGCGCGGCATCAGCAGCGCTGACCCTTCCAGTCTCTAACCTCCGTCTTTTCTTCGGTGACAGACGACTCATCGACCAGGTGCAAAAATCCTCAGCTGACATGATGGCTGCCTATGGGTTGGAGTAACCCAATGGCGTAGTTAGAGTTTGATCACTTCATATGGACTCGTCCAGTACGAATTGCATTCCAGCTGAAGCGACCACTTGGCGGAACGCGGGCACGGGAGCCTTCGCCTTCTTAGAAGCTCACCGACCTGACACAAAAAGAAAACGATGTCAAGGCCTGGGCCCAAACCGCTTATTAAAGGACGCCCAATCACGAATCCCCGCGGTGTGAGGCAGAAAATGGGCCACCCAGTCGCTGATGTCGGTAACTAGGGGAGGTGGACATCTCTCAGCTATAGAAGGAAAATAAGTCAAACAAAAAACATGCGAAGAAGGGTGATTAAGCATACTCCAAACAAAAAAAAATTACAATTGAAGTTCCATTGCTCAGGGAATCCGCACGAGTTCGCCACAACGTGCTCGGTTTTGGTGTAGAAATAGCTTAACTAAAATCGGCGGTTCGCCTTGTCTTCCATCCTCTCTACCAACCCTTTGGTTCCACGGTGGAGAATATGAATCATTGTACTTCTATAGAAGCTCAGCGCGAAAAGGTGCAGAAGGTGACGAACAGAGACTTCGCAGCTAGCCAACTCCAAAAATTTTGTCAAAATAAGGAAAATTTTATAAAGGTAGGGGGAGAGTTGCGCCGGGCAGACGCCGTAAAAATGATAGAATTCCTCTTATAGTGGAAGAAGGTGAAGATTATAGCCTATCAACAACGGATAGGCGTAGAACCCGCAGTATCCAGACTGATGGACCTGTATCACTTCGTCCCCCGTAGGAACTATATCAATATGAGCGGCAATGTGGTATTTAGATCTGAGGGCTGAAATATGCTTCGATCCCATCTTGGATACTTAAATCTGAGGGCTGAAATATGCTTCGATCCCATCTCGGATACTACCAGCTCCGGGTCTGGAATAGGCTCTTTTGAGAATTCATTCCTAGAGGTGGGGTTACGTGGGATAACCTCCTCCATGGTGGAAAAACTTTTGTCCTACATAACCATGAGCTCGCTGCCGCTAGAACGCATGGGCCACTGACAATGGGGTAGCATCAGAGACTATATCAGAATTGTGAGTCGAGTTGGTCATTTTTCAGTAGTGCGTATATGGTGGGCCGGAAATAAAGAGTATTGACGGAAGGGGAAATAGGAATCTAGAGCTGAGAAGTAAGAGGAAATAGGAAGCAAGGATCGGAGAAGAAGAAGAAGAAGAAGAACAAGTAGAGTGCATATATGGAGTAGAAAATACGAAAGTTTCATTTTGGAATTCCCCTTCCCCTATTTATAGATGATAGTGACGTCCGAATCGAGGCAAGGAACCGTCACTGGCACTAAAGACGAAGTAGCAGAGGCTCTAGAAACAACGCGGTGCATTGGGAAGATGCGTAATGATGACGCGCGTGGCCATGTAATCATCCTATGTCAGTCACGCCAACCATGACCCTTGAGACGGCATGTCACCGGTTCGACATGGATCATTTATGTTCAGTCATCAGGTCAGAATTTTTTCTGACCGACTGCAGATAAAGTCCGCTCATCGAGGTCATCCAAGAGGACGACCTCAACAAGCAGAGGGACTAACTGTATGGGTCAAAATTAGACTAGACTTAACAGATGTATATAGACGAGCTGTGGTCGAGGTCGAGCAAGTCCCAGTTGCGAGGAGTCGACAAGCAATAGAGCAAGATCGAGGTCGAATAGAGAACGAGTACTAACAGTGGTTAAAATAGCCTTAGAATCGCGAAAAGGAATATTCTGTTGAATATTCCCTTAATTGTACTTTTTAGGGTTTCCTAGGAACATCCCTTATAAATAGGAAGAGATAGGAAACAAAAAGGGATCTTCACTTTTTCTGATAAAAACATTGTTGTAAGAAGTTGACTTATCAAGAATATATACTAAAGCTTGTCTTGTCTCCCTTGTTTGATTTCGTTGTTTACTCTACCTTTCCACTCACAAGATCCAAGAACACTTTATTTACATTCATAGTTTATTGTCATACGTTGTTGTCAGAAGAAGAAATCATCCAACTCATTCAACATTTGCGTGACAAACTCCTTCTTATTACATTTATTGCCATTTGTCATATTTATTTACTAATTTGGACACGACCCCATATCACTGAAATATTTAAACATCAGATCTAGGATTTATTATGTTTAGCTAGGATTTACCCTCTATCTTCGTATTCAATTAGTTTAAAAAAAGGTTTAAAACTTTTTTGGCCAAACAGTCCCAATTTGATTTCCATTGGGAATACCAACTTTTTTATGTGATCCTAACTCATTTTTTCATTATTTAAATTTACAATTCCAAATTTTTTTGTCTTTAATGGATCTATTTGCAATAATCTTGACAAGTAAAAAAAAGTACCCGAAGATCCCTATTAAACTCACAACAAAACATACTAACAATTAGGCCAAGTCAAATAAGGATATAAACGACATTCCATATTAAAGAAGGCCAAAGTTTTTCATCGACCCCACTAACTATTGTCCTAATCTGTGCCAGACAAGGATTGTATTTCCAAATATTAGTAACATTATCAAACAAAAACCAAACAAAAGGAGGGTAGGGATATTAAGAAAAGTTCTAGATCTTAATTTGGATTACAAGCTTCCTCTATATATTAACGGCAAACACAACATCAGCTGCACTCGGCAATTGAGAAGAACTAATTACATTATTACTACCAAAGGGAAAAGAATGACTTCTTGTGACAAAGCAGGAAACTCAAGTTTATGCGCAAGGAGTTGCGGCTTCTATGGTAATCCAAGCAATCACAACTTTTGTTCCAAATGCTATAAAGCTTTCTTGAAAGAAGAATCAACCAAGAACGCAATAACTTTATCTGAAAAGTTATCTTTGCTTACTGTTGATGATACTGTTAAAACTGGAAACGACGATAATTTGATAATAAAGACGAAGACAGAAAGGTGAAAGAGTTGTAAGAAGAAGGTGGGATTAGTAGGGTTTAGTTGTAAGTGTGGTTGAATATTTTGAAGGATCCACCAAATGAACATGCATGCACATTCAATTTCAAGTCTATTGGACGTGCACTTTTGGCTAAGGAAAATCCTCTATGTAAAGCTCATAAACTTGAATATATGACCTAACACATTCAATTTCAAGTCTATTTCCTTTGTTTTGATTAATATCAATTCGTGTAAATTTGCACTTTTATTTTGAGATGCTCTGACTCATAATTCTCTATTTATTTCATATATAGTATTTACGAGTACATGATGAATGAAGCTACACCGATCTCATTTCCCTGCATTAGTTTCTCCTTGTGCGTGTGTGTGTTTGTGTGTGTGGGTACATATTTTCTTTTCCGTCTCATAGATACTTCGCCACCCCAAATTGGACATATATTTACTATAATTAATGTGTATTTTGTATGTTAATATGAAGAATGAAAAAAGTCTTTCAAAGTTCTGTAAATATTGTTGGAGTAAAATATAAATGGGTTTGACTGCCCTAAAAAAAATTGAACATTATATTTTATATAGGCGGATGAAAGACCAAATGATCACATCACTAACATATAAAAAAGGATCATACGTAATTATAATCCACTTTTCTAGATGCACTCTTATACTTTGTTGGGGCTCTATGACTCCCATGACTTTGTTTGAACTGTAATAGTGAATACCACTTTTTTGGGCCATGTGACCTAGAGAGTGAATACACTCTCATGAAAGAGAGTTAGAAGGGGAAAATTTTTTAAAACTTTAATTTTGAAGCATTTTTGTTTTTGTTTTCTTCTTCTTCATTTTCAAATTGTTCTACTAAAATTAAAAATGATATATTTTTTGTCATTTCTAACTTCTTTGAATGTCTCAACCAGTAGCCGTAGACATTCTCTTTGACGAAGATAATGGTCAACACAGCACCGGTGATTTCACCGGCAGTAGAACTGACATAATTGATCTAACAATGCTCCACTCACAATTCCATCTGAAAAGAAGAATCAAAGCATGGACGAGTATCAATTGGAATGTCACAATCCACATTGTCCTCGTTCCAACACCATTTAAGCCTTGAAAATCCTCTCATCCCTTGGTGATTGATTTCTCATGTCTGATTTTTCTAAATCAAAAGTCCCTCTGTTAAATATGCTTAGTGGGCTCTTTACCCTTAGTCTTCCGATGAAAAAATCAAAGAGTGTTCCACTACTGCTCCTCTGACGGCCACCACCTTTCTTCTTCGGTCTCCCACTCATTTTTCACCATCTTCTACCACCTAATTAGATTGTACCTCTTCCACCAGAAGGGATGCAACGAAGATACGAAAAAGAAAAAAATGGGAAAATTTGAAATTACAAAAATAATTAAGAAGAATGAATTAATTGGGGGAATGGTCGAACTGGGGAATGAGCCTTGAGAGGGGGTGGGATTTGGGAGAAAAAGAAAGGAAAAATAAAAAAAATGAATAAAATGAGAATTTTGTAGTATAAAAAAAATAAAAACACGTGGCAAAATTTGGTTGGTGCGCGTCATTCACTGATTTCCTTGAAACTGGTGGTTATCTCAAAAGGTGGTATTTATTATAATTTAGCATCTGGAAAAGTGGAACAGCCCCAATGGAGTAATTATATGTCATCCCTTTTAATATGTTAGTGATGTGATGGTTTGGTCTTTCAGCTTATCATCCGTCTATATAAAAATATAATGTTCAATTTTTTCTTTGAGGGTAGTCAAACCTATTTACATTTTACTCCTACAGTATTTACGTAACTTTGAAATACTTTTTTCATTCTTAATATTAGCCAAATACACATTAACTATAATAATTATATGTCCAATTTGGCATGACGAAGTATCTATGAGACGGAAAAGAAATATGTTTTGTGTAAAATACTCATACACACAAACAGACACAAACAAAAGGATAAGCTAATGTAGGGAAATGAGATCGTTGTATGTCACAATACGGAATTTCCACCTTTGGGACCGTGATGGCGCCTAACATTTCACTTGCTAGGCAAGCCAACGTTAGAGAATTATTAAATCAATCCTAATTTCATTCAGTAAATAACATCAAATAAGCTTAAAACAAAATAAAGCGAGTACAGAATATTATAAATGCTTTAACATTTGCTACAACCAAAACTCGCACTTCAAAAATTTAGCATACAACTGGCTAGCTCTCAAAGTCTGAAATATAATCCTAAGATGTTGCTCATGCTCCTCTCGACTGCGGGAGTAGATCAAGATATCATCAATAAACACAATCACAAAGGAGTTCAAATAAGGCTTGAACACTCTCATCATCAAATCCATGAATGTTGCGGGGGAATTTATCAACCCAAAGGACATCACTAGAAATTCATAATGTCTGTACCGAGTCAGAAAAGTTGTCTTAGAGACATCGAATGCCCTAATCCTCTACTGATGGTAGCCAGATCTCAAATCAATCTTCGAAAACACCTTGATGGTGACTTTGTTCAACTGCCGACAATCTATGCACATCCTCATCGGATCCATCCTTCTTCTTCACGAACAACACAGGTGCACCCCAGGGAGAGACACTAGGTCTAATGAAGCCCTTAATAAGCAAATCTTGCAACTGTTTCTTCAATTCTTTCAACTCTAGCGGGGCCATACGATATGTTGAAATGAAAATGGGCTTAGTGCCCGGAGCCAAATCAATATCCCTGTCGGGTGGCATCCCCAGAAGGTCTGCAGGAAACACCTCTGAAAACTCACGAACAACTGGTATTGAATCCATGAAGGAACCTCCGCACTAGAATCGCGAACATAAGCCAAATAAGCTAGACACCCCTTCTCGACCATACGCCGAGCCTTCATATAAGAGATAATCCTGCTGGTAGAATGCCCAAGAGTCCTCCTCCACTCTAATCTAGGCAACCCTAGAAAGGCTAAGGTCACCATATTAGCGTGACAATCCAATATAGCATGATAAGGTGATAGCCAATCCATACCCAAAATGACATCAAAATCGACCAGATCGAGAAGTAGAAGCTCTACACTAGTCTCAAGACTCCCGATGGTGACTACACATGAACGATAAACACTATCTACAACAATAGTATCCCCCACAGATGTGGACACATACACAGGAGTACTCAAAGAATCATGGGGCACAACCAAATATGAAGCAAAATAGGATGACACATAGGAATAAGTAGAACCCGGATCAAATAGAACTAAAGCATCTCTACTGCAAACTGAAACAGTACCTGTGACAACAACGTCAAATGACTCAGCCTCAGTCCTGGCCGAAAAAGCATAACCTCAGGGTTGGGCCCCACCATCTTGAACTACATCCCTGGGACGGCCTCTAGCTGACTGGCCTCTACCTCTAACGGCCGACCTACTCCTCTAACACTCTAGCCTCTACCTCTGGCTACCTGACCCCTGCCTCTGGCTGGCTGAGCAGGTGGTGCAGCAACTGGTGCCGGGACCATGGCACGAGAACCCTGATGCTATGGCGGGACGCCCAACAACCTCAGACAGGTCCTCCTGATATGCCCATAACCACCACACTCGAAACATCCATCCTGGTACTGCGGCTGCAAAAACTGAGACTTACCCGAACGGGCCGAATGACCAGGTAGTAAATCTGAATAGGAGGTGCACTGATAGGAGCTAGTGGTGCAATGTAGGTTGGCTGTCCAGAATGAGGCACATAAGAACCAAGACTCCTTAAAGCACTGTAGGATGCCTGAAGCATTGAATGAAATGGCCTGGTAGGATTGCCTCTACCAAAAGTAACCCTGCCTCCAGATGAGGCACCTCTAAACCCACCGAAATGATGAGGTCTCTTTTAAGACCCCTGACCTCCCTGTGCAAGAACCATCTCGACTCGCCTGGTGACATTGGCAGTCGCTTGAAAAGAAATCTCACTCCCAGTCTCCTTAGCCATCTGTAATCTGATAGGCTGAGCAAGTCCCTCAATAAACCTCCTGACCCTCTCTCTTTCTCGGTAGAAAGAAGAAGAAGAGCATGACAGGCCCAATCTACAAAGTGGGTCTCATATACTGTGTAACAGTCATACTGCCCTGCTGGAGACGCTTGAACTGACGACGATGCTCCTATCTCAATGTGATAGGGAGAAACTTCTCTAGGAAGAGCTGAGAGAACTGGTCCCAAGTAAGAGCAGGCGACCCAGCTGGTCTGGTCAACAAATAATACCTCCACCATTTCTTGCGAAACCAATAATCTGAAATGAAGCAAAATCAACCCCATTGGTCTCCACTATACCCATGTTCCGTAGCACCTCATGACAACTGTCAAGATTCTCCTGGGGATCCTCTGAAGAAGCACCACTGAAGTGAACTGGAAAGATCTTGGTAAACCTGTCCAATCTCCATAAAGCCTCAAAAGACATAGTTGACCCATCACTGGTCTGTGCCGCAACAACCGGCTGAACTACTCCGACTGGATGAGCTGCGGGAGTCTGATAGTGGGGATCCATCTACTCCGGAGTGTGAGTAGCAGGAGTTTGTACTCCTCCTCCATCCTGAGAGACGGTTGGTGCCATGGGGAATGCGCTAGTCTGGGCCACACTCTCCATAAGGCCCACCAAACGGACCAAAGCGTCCTGAAGCACTGGGGTGGCAATGAACCCCTTCAGAACCTGAGCTGGCCCGACCAGAACAGTCTGGGCTAGAACCTCCTCGTTAAAATCTACCTGAGGCTCTACTGTTGGGGTTGCTGCTCGAGCTCTGGGCTGAGCCCTGCCCCTGCCTGGGGCTCTGGCACAGCCTCGGCCTCGACCTCTATAGGAGCTGCCACTGGAGGTTCTGGCTGCTGCTCAGTTGAAGATGCGGTATGTGTTCTCTTCGTCTGTGAGAGAATAAGAGTAGAAGAGTTCAATTAGCATTGAGAGAATAAAATCGCACGACAAGGAAGAATAAAAGTGAAATTTGTTCCTAAACTTCATAGCCTCTGCAAGATAAGTACATATGTCTCTGTACTGATCCTCTAGACTCTACTAAGCCTACTCGTGAATTGTGAGACTTAGGAAACCTAGTGCTCTAATATTAACTTGTCACGACCCGAAATTTCCACCTTCGGGATCATGATGGCGCCTAACATTTCACTTGCTAGGCAAGCCAACATTAGAGAATTATTAAACCAATCCTTATTCCATTCAGTAAATAACATCAAATAAGCTAAAACAAAACAAAGCGAGTATGGAATATTATAAATGCTTTAACACTTGCTAAAACCTGGATCTGGAGTCACAATTCACGAACTTCTAGGATTTAATACAAGTAAGAGTCAGAAATAAATACAATTGTTTGAGCCAAAGAAACAGTAAAAACAGGGAAAGATAAATGGGGACTTCAAGGTCTGTGAACGCCAATAGATCTACCTTGAGTCTCCAAAGAACCAGCCCGAGCTACTTTGCCTCTCGATCAGCTGGGACCAATGCCGAAATCTACACAAGAAATGCAGAGTGTAGTATGAGTACAACCGACCCCATGTACTCTGTAAGTGCCGAGCCTAACCTCGACGAAGTAGTGACGAGGCTAAGGCAGGTCACTCACACTATAACATGTACGCAATATATAAAATAAATACAAAATGGAATTAAGAAGTAAATTACAAGTGATAACTACAACTCCAAGAATAAGCCAGCAACATTCAAAATTTTACCAATCCTTAAGTGCAAAAGAATACCGTAAAACTAACACAGTTCAGGGAAATCTAAACACGTAGGTTGTTGCTGCGCGCAATCTGATCCCACCGTACGTCACATAATCTACCTTTATTTCCTTGGTGATTTATTTCTCATGTCTGATTTTTCTACATCAAAAGTATCTATTAAATATGCTTAGTGAGTTCTTTACCCTTAGACTTCCGATGAAAAAATCAAAGAGTGTGCCACTACTGCTCCTCCGACGGCCACCAACTTTCTTCTTCAGTATCCCACTCATTTTTCACCATCTTCTACCACCTAATTAGATTGTCCCTCTTCCACCAGAAGGGATGCAACGAAGATACGAAGAAGAAAAAAATGGGGCAATTTGAAATTACGAAAATAATTAAGAAGAATGAATTAATTGGGGGAATGGTCGAACTAGGGAATGAGACTTGACGGGGGTGGGATTTGGGAGAAAAAGAAAGAAAAAAAATATAATGAATAAAAAGAGAATTTAATATTATTAAAAAAGAAAAACACATGGCAAAATTTGGTTGGTGCGCGTCATCCACTGATTTCCTTGAAACTGGTGGTTATCTCAAAAGGTGGTATTTATTATAATTCAGCATCTGGAAAAGTGGAACAACCCCAATGGAGTAATTATGTGCCCTCCCTTTTAATATGTTAGTGACGTGATGGTTTGGTCTTTCAGCTTATCATCTGTCTATATAAAAATATAATGTTCAATTTTTTCTTTGAGGGTAGTCAAGCCTATTTACATTTTACTCCTACAGTATTTACATAACTTTTAAATACTTTTTTCATTCTTAATATTAGCCAAATACACATTAACTATAATAAGTATATGTCCAATTTGGCATGACGAAGTATCTATGAGACGGAAAGGAAATATGTTTTGTGCAAAATACTCATACACACAAACACACACACACACACACACAAAAGGAGAAACTAATGCAGGGAAATGAGATCATTGTGTGTCACGACCCATAATTTCCACCTTCGGGACCGTGATGGCGCCTAATATTTCACTTGCTAGGCAAGCCAACGTTAGAGAATTATTAAACCAATCCTTATTCCATTTAGTAAATAACATCAAATAAGCTATAAAAAAATAAAGCGAGTACGAAATATTATAAATGCTTCAACATTTGCTACAACCAAAACTCTTACTTTGAAAATTTAGCATACAACTGGCTGGCTCTCAGAGTCAGAAGTATAATCCTAAGAGGCTGCTCATGCTCCTCTCGACTGCGGGAGTAGATCAAGATATCATCAATAAACACAATCACAAAGGAGTTCAAATAAGGCTTGAACACTCGGTTCATCAAATCCATGAATGTTGCGGGGGAATTTGTCAACCTAAAGGACATCACTAGAAACTCATAATGTCCGTACCGAGTCAAAAAAGTTGTCTTAGAGACATCGGATGCCCTAATCCTCTACTGATGGTAGCCAGATCTCAAATCAATCTTCGAAAACACCTTGGCACCCTGAAGTTGATCAAATAAGTCATTAATCCTCGGCAACGGATACTTGTTCTTGATGGCGACTTTGTTCAAGTGCCGATAGTCTAGGCATATCCTCATCGATCCATCCTTTTTCTTCACGAATAACACAGGTGCACCCCAGGGCGAGACACTACTTCTCATGAAGCCCTTATCAAGAAAATCTTGCAATTGTTTCTTCAATTCTTTCAACTCTAGCGGGGCCATACGGTACGGCGGAATGAAAATGGGTTGAGTGCCCGGAGCCAAATAAATATCCCTGTCGGGTGGCATTCCCAGCAGGTCTGCAGGAAACACCTCTGGAAACTCACGAACAACTGATATTGAATCCATGAAGGAACCTCCGCACTAGAATCGCGAACATAAGCCAAATAAGCTAGACACCCCTTCTCGACCATACGCCGAGCCTTCATATAAGAGATAACCCTGCTGGTAGAATGCCCAGGAGTCCTCCTACACTCTAATCTAGGAAACCCTATAAAGGCTAAGGTCACCGTATTAGCGTGAAAATCCAATATAGCGTGATAAGGTGATAGCCAATCCATACCCAAAGTGGCATCAAAATCGAGCATATCGAGAAGTAGAAGATCTACACTAGTCTCAAGACTCCCGATGGTGACTACACATGAACGATAAACACTATCTACAACAATAGAATCCCCCACAGATGTGGACAGATACACAAGAGCACTCAAAGAATCACGGGGCACAACCAAATATGAAGCAAAATAGGATGACACATAGGAGTAAGTAGAACCCGGATCAAATAGAGCTGAAGGATCTCTACTGCAAACTGAAACTGTACCTATGATAATAGCGTTAGATGACTCAGCCTCAGGCCTGTCCGAAAAAGCATAACCTCGGGGTTGGGCCCCACCATCCTGAACTATGTCCCTGGGATAGCCTCTAGCTGATTGGCCTCCACCTCTAATGGCCTGGCCTACACCTCTAACACTCTAGCCTCTACCTCTGGCTACCTTACCCCAGGCTCTGGCTGGCTGAGCAGGTGGTGCAGTAACTGGTGCCAGATCCATGGCACGAGAACCCTGATGCTGTGGTGGGATGCCCAACAACCTCGGACAGGTCCTCCTGATATGCCCATAACCACCACACTCGAAATAACCATCCTGGTACTGCGGCTGTGAAAATTGAGACTTACCCGAACGGGCCGGATGACCACGGTAGTAACTCTGAATATGAGGAGCACTGATAGGAGCTAGTGGTGCAATGTAGGCTGGCTGTCCAGAATGAGGCACATAAGAACCAAGACTCCTTGAAGCACTGTAGGATGCTTGAAGCGCTGAATGAAATGGCCTGGGAGGATAACCTCTACCAAAATTAACCCTGCCTCCAGATGAGGCACCGCTGAACCCACCGGAATGATGAAGTCTCTTTTCAGACCCCTGACGTCTCTGTGCATGAACCATCTCGACTCGCCTGGCGACATTGGCAGTCGCTTGAAAAGAAATCTCACCCCCAATATCCTTATCCATCTGAAATCTGATAGGCTGAGCAAGTCCCTCAATAAACCTCCCCACCCTCTCTCTCTCCCGGTAGGAAGAAGAAGAAGAAGAAGAATAACATGACGGTCCAAATCTACAAATCGGGTCTCATACTGTGTAACAGTCATACTGCCCTGCTGGAGATGCTCGAACTGATGGCGATGCTCCTCTCTCAATGTGATAGGGAGAAGCTTCTCTAGGAAGAGCTGAGAGAACTGGAAAGATCTTGTTAAACCTGTCCAATCTCCATAATGCCTCAGAAGACATAGTTGACCCATCACCGGCCTGTGCCGCAACAATCGGCTAAACTACTCCGATTGGATGAGCTACTGGAATCTGATACTGGGGATCCATCTACTCCGGAGTGTGAGTAGCAGGAGTCTGTGCTCCTCCTCCATCATAAGAGACGGCTGGTGTCATGGGGAATGCGCCAGTCTGGGCCACATTCTCCATAAGGCCCACCAAACGGACTAAAGTGTCCTGAAGCACTGGGGTGGCAATAAACTCCTCCAGAACCTGAGCTGGCCTGACCAGAACAGTCTAGGCTAGAACCTCCTCGTTAAACTCTACCTGAGGCTCTACTGATGGGGCTGCTGCTCGAGCTCTGGGCTGAGCCCTACCCCTGCCTAGGGCTCTGGCACAACCTCGACCTCGACCTCTGCCCCTCGTAGGAGCTACCACTGGAGGCTATGGCTGCTGCTCAGCTGAAGATACGGTGCGTGTTCTCGCCATTGTCAGAGAATAAGAGTAGAAGAGTTCAATTAGCATTGAGAGAACAAAATCGCACGACAAGGAAGAATAGAAGTGAAATTTGTTCCTAAACTTCATAGCCTATGGAAGATAAGTACAAATGTCTCCGTATTGATCCTCCAGACTCTACTAAGCCTGCTCGTGAATTGTGAGACTTAGGCAACCTAGTGCTCTGATACTAACTTGTCACGACCCAAAATTTTCACCTTCGGGATCGTGATAGCGCCTAACATTTCACTTGCTAGGCAAGCCAACATTAGAGAATTATTAAACCAATCCTTATTCCATTCAGTAAATAACATCAAATAAGCTAAAACAAAACAAAGCGAGTATGGAATATTATAAATGCTTTAACACTTGCTAAAACCTGGATCTGGAGTCACAATTCACGAACTTCTAGGATTTAATACAAGTAAGAGTCAGAAATAAATACAACTGTTTGAGCCAAAGAAACAGTAAAAACAGGGAAAGATAGATGGGGACTTCAAGGTCTGTGAACGCCAATAGATCTACCTGGAGTCTCCAAAGAACCAGCCCGAGCTGCTTTGCCTCTCGATCAGCTGGGACCAATGCTAAATCTACACAAGAAGTGCAGAGTGTAGTATGAGTACAACCGATCCCATGTACTCTGTAAGTGTCGAGCCTAACCTCGACGAAGTAGTGACGAGGCTAAGGCGGGTCACTCACACTACAACTTGTACGCAATATATAAAAAAAAGACAAAAAAGGAAATACAAAATGGAATTTAGAAGTAAATTACAAGTGATAACTACAACTCCAAGAAATAAGCCAGCAACATTCAAAATTTACCAATCCTTAAGTGCAAAAGAAATACCGTAAAGCTAACACAACTCAAGGAAATCTAAACACATAGGTTATTGCTGTGCGCAATCCGATCCCACCGTACGTCATGAAAATCCGAATAAGAATACTACACAACGAGACCAATTCATAATTTACAACTAGAGGGTAAAAATAAACCAACTTGAGCAAGTAGTAGGAAATCTTGAAACTATAGAAAAAGAGCTAATATCATGAACATGAGGAAACAATGACTAACAAGTAGCAATTAGGCATGAGAACACATTTAGAGCATGCAACAATTAAGACAAAGAAAGAGATAGTGTAAGAAAAGGAAAAACAGGGAAAACAGATAATTTGGCGGCGCATAAGCACTCATCTCCTCACATATACGCCGCTCACATGAAATTCACATAGCAATTAGTCTGAGGGTTCCTAATTCCCTCAAGTCAAGGATAGACACAATACTTACCTCGCTCCAAATATCACTCACTGCTCAACCACATCTTTGCCTCTCAAACAAGCCTTTGGACAATAGAATCTAGAAAATTACTAACCAAACGATTCAAATTAAGCCTTAGGACTACCCCACGATTGTAAAGAATTCAATTTAGGCCATTTTTGAAAAAGTCAACAAAAGTCAATTCCCTCTCCACCCGGGCCCGCTTGATCCAATCCTGAAGTTCGGACCAAAATCCGATTTTCCATTCACCTCTGAGCCCAGTTATGTAATTTGTTAAGGAATCCGACCTCAACTTGAGGTCTAAATTCCCAATTTACCAAATCCTTAATTTCTACCCAAAAACCCCCAATTCCACCATAAAAACTTTAAATTTTAGGTTGAAAACTTGTGAAATGTAATGAAAGATTGAACGGAACTAGGGTAGAATCACTTACCAATGATTTGGGAAGAAAGAATCTTGGAAAATCGCCTCTAGGATTCTAGGTTTTGAAAATTTGAAGAATGAACCAAAGATCCCGTCTACGTCATATTTGATCAGTTGCAGATGTCGCATTTGTGACCTGGGGTTCGCAAATGCGAGCCCCGCAAATGCGAGCCCCGCAAATGCGAAGAATCCATCGCAAATACGAAGATCATCACACCCCTGCTTTCTTGGCAAAGGCGAACTCTGATCCATCCGCAAATGCGACCCATTGATCGCATTTGCAATCACTACCTACCCAGCTCCCACTCCGCAAATGCGGAATTTTTTTTGCAAATGCGAACTCTGACCTCCCCAGCTACTCTTCGCAAATGCGAACCCAGCAGTGGCCACAAATACGATAAATGACCTCGCAATTGCGAGATCTGGGGCCTGCAACAAAACCTGAAGCACACCAGCAATGTTCTAAGTCTAAATTCACTCTGTAGCCTACTCGAAACTCACCCGAGCCCTTGGGGCTCTAAACCAACTATGCACACACGTCTAAAAATATCATACGAACTTGCTGCGCGATCAAATCGCCAAAATAACACCTAGAACTACGAATTGAACACCAAATCAAATGAAACTCTCAAGAAAACTTTGAAACTTCTATTTTCACAACCGGACGTCCGAATCACGTCAATCCAACTCCGTTTCTTACCAAATTTGACAGACAAGTCATAATGTAGTGTTGAACCTATACCGGGCTCCAAAACTAAAATACGGAATCGATATCCAAAAGTCAAACATTGGTCAACCATTTCCAATTCATTAAGCCTTAAACTCTCAATTTCTATTAAATGCGATAACTCGGGCTAGGGACTTCCGAATTCGATTTTGGGCATACGTCCAAGTCCCAAATCACGATACGGACCCACCGGGACCGTCAAAACACGAATCCGGATCTGTTTGCTCTAAACATTGACCGAAGTCAACTCAAGTGAATTTTAAGGCAAAATATCATATTTTTCTCAGTTTTTCACATAAAAGCTTTCCGGAAAGACGCAGGGATTGTGCATGCAAATCAAGGAAGGCTAAAACAAGATATTTAAGGCTTCGGATCATATAAATAGGTTTTAAAATATAAGATGACCTATCGGGTCATCACATTGTAGCTTCATTCACCATGTACTCATAAATACTATGTATGAAACAAGAAGATGATTAGACTATTTTGTATATTTTAAGGAAATTAACATGGTATAACTAATTTATGCACCGTATTTACCATAAATAAATAACTTTAACATAATTATAATACATAGCTACATTTTGGGTTTATAGCAAATACCCTGTACAAAAATTAGGAAAAAACCCAAGTAGCTAAGGAAGAAAAAGTTGCGCAACAGCAATCTTCATCTTCCTTCCTAAAAAATCTACCAGACTTCTCCACCATAAACCTTGAACCAGCAGCTCTTTCAATAAAACTAAAAGGAATTGCCAATAGATGGGTATTGTCCCGAATGAAGCCCGTGTCTGACCATTGGAAAAGAAATGGGCCTCAAATATGGTCCAGACTGTTGGGCCCTCGACTTATTTGAGCCTCACATACAAGCCTTAGCTACATGCCCATGTTATCAATTTTCATAAGGGATTTTGGCATGGTGTAATAACCTACATGTATAATTGGGGGTATTATCACTTTTACCCCGCCCCAGAAATTATTGCATCTGCTAATCGAATAATTTTTTAAATTTATATCATTTTTATGTATAACATACCAAATGTATAAATATACCAAATATATATAAATTTTATACATTTTTCGGCTATTGTTTTTACAACGGCTATATCATTTTTCCTACATAATTGGGAGAAAAAAATCTTAATTATACATATTGGCGCCAAATAGCCAATAAATCTATATCACAAGAAAATGTGTATATTTTTACTTTCCTTCTTTGTGTATATCAAAATGTATATTATTTTTTCCCCTTCTTTGTATATCCAAAATATGAAATTATAAATAAAGGTGTTTAATTTTATTATTGTCTCTATATCAATATATATCACAATAAAATAATTGTATTACTTGTATATCACAGTATATAATGCATCGACTATGTGTATACCAAAATGAATATGACAAGGTTTTTTTTTCTTTGTGTACATCAAAATTTTATTTTCCTTCTTTAATCAAAAACAAAATTTAAATAAATTTTACTCAGAATGAATTGACAATCCATTATTCAGTGAATAGACGAAGAATCAAAGCCAAAATCAAAATTTCTCTTTGCCGAGAAAATGGCGAACGCGTTGGAGGTTGTGGATTTCGAGCTAGAGGAAGACGATCTGATGGACAAAGGTCTGCTGGGTTTCATGGTTTTAGAGCTACTGATTCAAGGTTTTATGGTTTTAGTGTATAAGTTAGTTATACCATATTAATTTTTCTTCTTCTTAATCAAGACCTCATATTATAAGTAACTCTAAGTCGAAGATTTAGCCAAAAAGAAATTCTCATAATAAAATGCAATTCTATCAACTACATCCGTCCAATATTTGTGCTACTGGAAATTATGTCAGCAACTTCGAAGTTTTTGATCAATATTGTCCCTTATCTTTGAGGGTAGGTCTATTTTGGTCTTTCAAATATAACCCTGAGCATATTTAGTCCCTTAAGTATACTAAAGTGGAGCACCTTTAGTTTCACTGACACAATGTGTTCAAAAACCAACGATGTTACCCAACCCTGATTCATGAAGCATATCTTCTGCTCTGAAGCAAAACATTTCCTCTCCTTTTATTAGATAATGCAAATTATCACTTTAATTCCTCATTATTAAATAATGACTTCTAAAATTTTAACCTTGAAAATATCCTTTGTATAGTCGTTGTAAAAATAACAGCCGAAAAATATATAAAATTTGTATATTTTGTATATGTATATATATGTGTGTGCGTGTGTGTATATATACACATACAAACACACATATTTTGTATGTTAATATACAAAAATTATACACATTTTACATACTTTTTCCGCTACCAAATGTAAATAGTTTCTCGCACGGCCTAAAAGTGAAAATACAATCTCGTCATTCGTTTGCTTTAATAATATGCCTAGAAGTGTTCATGGCAGCTCTATTTTTTTCAAATTTTAACTTTTCTTTTTAGAAAAATCAACTGAAATATTTAAATGTATACATATATATATATAAAAAAAATATTCAAATTTTATACATTTTTTCGGCTATTATTTTTACAACAACTATACAATGTCATTTTCTCATTGAAAACTGGTACAGAAGGGGATATTTTCAAGATCAAAATTTTAGAAGACACTATTTAAAAATGAGGAATTAAGGAGATAATTTGCATTATCCAATAAAAGGGGAGGAAACATTTTGCCTCATAGCAGAAGGTTTGCTTCATGAATCAGAGTTGGGTAAGATCGTTAGTTTTTTAACATATTGTGTCAGTGAGACTAAATGTGCTCCAATGTAGCATACTTAAGGGATTAAATCTGCTTAGGGTAATATTTGAGGGACTAAAATAGACCTACGCTCAAAGATAAGAGACAATACGGGTCAAAAACTCTAGGAACTTTCACTTAATAGATCAACAACCTATCCAAATTTCAGTATAAAAAAAAATTGCGGTACAAAATTTGTGAACTTAAAAATCCTGAATCGCTATGTATCACAACAGTTTGGCTTGTTTCATTAGCTAAATATTGTGAAAGCACAAAGTGTAGAAATTTCTCCGTTGGGAGGAAATTTAGAAAACGAAAATTTTTTATGGAGATGAAAGGTGGCTGTCACAATATCAAAATGCAATCCCACAACAGAGCTCTAGATATATAATTTTGTATATTCTGATCCACCAACTCATAAGGTAATGCATTAAGGCCGAAAGAAATAGTAGGCAATTCCAAAAGTGGGGTCACCCCACAATAATAAGGCCATGGCTTTAAGTTGATGATCAGTCTCCCCCAGCAATATATGCAAATCACAAGTTGTTTGTTTCTATGTTTTCCAAGTAATAAATTTTCCAAGGCCCCATTTCGACTCTTTTTTGTGCATATGCATTTGGACAGAGTGAAATACAGCAATGGCCTACCCCTCTTCACATAATATGGCAAACTCTTGTCCCAGTTTTCATGCATGCACTTCACTTTGTTGCTGGCCCTTTCTCATTGAACTCCATAGAGTACTCATTGCTGATATACACTATTTATTGTGAAAGAATTTTTCCCCTCTCAGTCTAGTTCAACTTATAGGTATAGGTTGGTAACTTTTTTTTTTGGTTAACAAGGGAATCCGTAGCCACTACCCTTTGGGTGCGTACAGGATAAATCCGGCTCCTGTATAATAGTTATCAAACTACACAGGAGAGTAAACAATAATAGGTAAGTCCTGTGCGACAATCTTGACCTAGGAGGTATGCAAGTGGGTTTCAAACCCTCTTTTATTTGGGAAATCTCAACCAACTCGGTCCCCCACAAGGGTTGTTAGGTAACTTAACAGTGTAAAAATATTTTGCACAATTAGTGTGTAGAAGTTGAACGTTTTCTTTTGGAAGATGCGTGGGGTTGGAAGAATTATATGTAATGTAATCACACCTTGAAGTCTAACCCACCAAAAAATATCATATGACGCATGAAGCATCCAAAGCCGGAGTTTGTTGTTTAATCTTACTCACCATAAATGAGGGACCACTAGTCTATTTCCAATCATATCTTCAACCAACTTATTAGTGGCTATCTGCTAATCTTTAATTTTTATGTAAGTAATCAATGTTTTATCAGATTTGTAAGCTAGGATCTAATCAAACTGGATTCAGTGATTCCATGTGTTACCACAATAATAGCAGCTACAAGAATCTGTTCACATGCCTGCAAATGGCAATTATTCATACAACAACTAGAATCTTGATGGGTTGAAAATTTGACTCAATCTTATATAGTCTAAAACTGATATGATACAATATACAGATTTTGGGTTAAAACAAAACATAACCTCACAGATCTTTAAAGGAGTTTCCATTTAACAATCCTTCAAATGATATCTATGTAATTAAAGAAACAAAAAGAAAAAAGATAAAGAAAATTCACTTGAGAAGAAGAGAAAAATATTGCAGGCAGAAATAAACATTCCTATGTNAAACATAACCTCACAGATCTTTAAAGGAGTTTCCATCTAACAATCCTTCAAATGATATCTATGTAATTAAAGAAACAAAAAGAAAATTCACTTGAGAAGAAGAGAAAAATATTGGAAGGCAGAAATAAACATTCCTATGGGTTAATTACTTGAACGCTTCAAAGTCAAGAAGTTGTTGAAGTTGGTACACTCAAACAAGGCCTTAGCATTCATTTCCCTTTCAAACCTCCAAATATAGTTGAGTCCAACTAACAGCTCTGTAATGGCAGCTTCAGTCTTGTCCTGATTTGCAAAATACAAAGTCTGCAGCAGGAGAACATTAGTTTTTGGAATTAAATTTTGTTGTTCAAAACTCCTTTCACTTTGCCATTTGATCATATTATGTGCCAAAGGTGATAACCACCCTAAAATCTTCTGCAATGCATCTTTCCATTCTCCAGCAAGAACTGGATCACTAGCCGAAAACCCGACTCCTTTTAGTCTTGATCTTAATGATGATCTTATACTATTTGGCAACATGGAGTATAAATCATCTCTAGCATCAACACCAACCAGTTGTGGTGATCTTATCATCTTTTCCATAACAATGATCAAATTTGCATAGTGTAAAGCAAGTGCAGCTGCACCTAAAGTACTAGAAGGTGGTTTAAGCATCTTGGTATTTGACTCGAAAAACTCATTAAATACAGGGGGCTTTACCAATGGACCAGAAACAAAATTGCATGTGTTATGATTTTCTGAAGGATAAACAGTGGCTGAGGCAGAGAGACTACGTGGCAGCGAATTTGGATATCCGTGATTGATACCAAACACAAGCTTGATCTTTGCTAGAGTAGTAAAAATGGATCGAGCAAGTAATGATGTAACTGTATCAAAGCTACGACACCATAAAGATCTCTCTTTTAGATACTTAACTTCTTGTTTCTGCCACAGAAACTTCTGTCGCAGCTCAATGATTTTCTGTTCTTTGATTGATGAAATATCAGAATCTTTGAAATGGGAATTCGAAGCTTTCTTTAAACTATTCTCAAGTACTGAAAGCTCGTCCATTTGTCTATGGAGCAGGGCAGTGGTGGTAACGTACTGATCCATTTTCTTGATTTTTGAATCCATATCTTTCAAGCTAAGAACCCAATTGTAAGGATCACGACCCGTGTTGGCAAATTCATTGAAGTAGCGATCAAAGTTTCTGAGATGGGAATCTTCACATCTTTTGCTGATTCTTGACAAGGATTTCGCAAGCAGCCTCAGATTCTCCACAATTTCTGCACAGGCAAGGCCGAGAAGAAAGGCGTCATCGTTTGAGACAATTTTACGAACACCTTCAAGGCAGATTGACTCGTTGCGAATTCGTATCATATTTTTATCCGACAAAAATTGCCATAAATGGAGGAGTTTTGACATAAGGCCAGAGATCTCAAATGCTAAAACTCCAACGCTGGATTTCTTGATCGCCGCCGGTTTTGCACGTGGCGCACTGGCTCTTACTGAATCCAAGCTGTGGGCTATCGATTTTTTCACCTTAATTAACCACGTTTCTAGAGCCATTACTGATATAATTCTAAGTTTAAGAACTAAACCACTTCTGGGTTTTTTGAGGAAGTAGATTTGATTTAGAAATTGTTGATTGTGGTAAGAGAGAATTGATGGGTTAAATGAGAAAAAGTTGAGAGAAAAACAAAGAGACAGAGACGAAGAGTTGATATGAAGGAGAAATAATTGGAGAATGGAGCTGCAGAGAAGAAGATAAAAGCAAGTGCTTGAGGCTCGTGGGATGTTGTGACCATTAGGAATAGTCTAATAAGAAAAAATCAGACATTACTTTGAATATTTAGGGAGAGGATATTGAATATTAAAAAAAAAATTACTGCAAAAGCCCACATTCAATGACAGAGCGTGGTTTAATTTAATAAGCAAAAGGGTATTTTGTCTCTTTCAAGTTGATGTCCACTTGCTCTCAAACGAGAGTGGTATTGATTACTCTTTCTATATCCCTACAAAAAATGAGGGAGTATATGTTATTAAACTGTATTTGTAAAATAATTTTGAAAGAGATAAAATAATATATAAATAAAAATATAAACGAAACAGAAGTTAATCCGAGCTCATTGAATTTATAATATTTTCTTAAGGAATTTAATCCCCTTATAGTATCCAAGGTTGTGGATTATTTTCTTCTAGGGTAGAACGAATTACACACTGATGTAGTGGTATTTCAAACCCCAGTGTTTCAGCGAACACAAAGTTCGGTAGCAAATCACACTTACTGTTGCTTT